>OZ012653.1:15986835-16133428 GCA_963942575.1 Priocnemis perturbator
CTGGCGATGATCCTGCGTGACTGTGGTTTTCCTTCGAGCTAACAAAGTGGCCAACGTGGTCATTCAGTCGCCAGATTGCTTACGATTGTCGTCAAATTACTCGAGTAATAAAATTGATGACTTCCGTCGAGTGAAAAACGCTCTAGCGCATGCGACAATGAAATTCTAGGGAAGTGTGCGGTTTCCTACATTGGATCAGAGATTCTGATCGCTTATCGGACTCGGTAGTTACGCGAATCGTAGAACACGGATAAAGGGCCACTGAAATGGGGATGAAGGGATGAATTTTTCTCCAATCCAATAAAGTGGCCGGGAACGAAATGACGCGGAAGCGAACACAACTGGATGTCAGGTTATTCTGGCAGGGGCAACGTCAGAAATATATTTTATGCTCTCGTTGTTTGTCACAATTATCCTAATATTCAATATATATTCATAACAATCTTCCGGCCTCACCGGATCCATCAACCACACTGCCCAGTACTTTTGCCCCGATTTTTTTCCCGTCGCTTCTGATAATCAGACTAATGGACTCCAACGGCATAAATATAACATAAGTATGGCGTGATAAAAATAGCATGACGTAACACGCTAACGTCAATAGTGTAACGTGACGTCGCGTCGGCTGGACTGTTGGTATTTCCTAAGAATTTCAAAGTGCAATTTGCATTCCCTGACGGTATGCAAATATTTCCGAAAGTATGAGCGAAAATGATCCCCGGGCAAATAGGCGAATTTCCGTGTTTCGCCGACGCTTGTCACACCGCGTTCATCCCTTCTTGCATTTCATTTATACGTCTACCGGCGAAATTTCTCTTACCCACCGTATTCCGCGGTCATCCCCCATTTTATCGTCCGGCACAATTTCCATCGTAGTTACCTCGACATTTAGTATCGCTCCTCGAATAAACAACACGAAGAAGGAATATTTCGACGAACGAAGAGCCTTGAAACGGAATTGTACGGCTTGAAGGGGAGCGTCGAGACAGAGACACTTTTTTCCCCACCCCTTCCCTCTTTTCTTTCCGTTTTTTATCCGGCCGGATAAAGTGGGTCGGGAAAAATGTCAACCGACAATTCAGCGTCCCTCTTGTCCTCCCACTTACACCGCGAACGGCACGGTGCCACCCCCGTGCCTTTTCTCGTGTGCGATTATACGTATACCTGTAGACGTACGCTGCGGTGTTTGAATACCGGGTTTATCTTCATCTCGTTGCTCCGCGCAATTTGCATCGCGGGCCAACATGTTTCGTCGTTTGACTTTGATAACGAAAACGCGAACGTTCTCGCGCTTTGAGAGAGAGAGAGAGAGAGAGAGAGAGAGAGAGAGAGAGAGAGAGAGAGGATCGTCTGCGGTCAGATGAGTGGCGAAAGGGATATATTTCATTGGATTTGATAGAGCGAGTGCAAAGTGGTCGGTTAGTGTTTGGACGCGGATAGCACTGTACTCACTGTTCCTACCGCTATTATCGTTAATCCTCCCCTCGTTACTCTATGCAGCGTGCATATTCAGAGTACAAAAGGAGGATCTGCATTCGGAAGAGCAATTACGACGGAGGGAAACAAGCGGGACCTTACTGTTAGTTATCGTTGTTGCTAGGACGCCTTACAATTTCGTATCAACTGCGTATGACGTTAAGTTAAGATTGAAGCGTGTCCTTTCTTGCTTTCTTCGTCTATGCAATAGCTTACTTATACGCATTCACGCGCGCCCGTCTTATCTTTGTGCCAGTTTTCTGTGCTTGTTACTTTGAAACTTGCAACAACTTCCGTGATTCCGGCCTTGCAGTCACATAACGAAAAATAAGGCATGAAAGTAGGTAAATCGAAACGTATCCTCTACTGAGTTGCAAGAAACAACACGGGCGAAGTAAAGGGTAAACGAAAAGGCACTCGAGTCAGAGCGAAAAGCAAGTTTCAATTTACACGCTGAGAAATTAATTTTCATGCCCCACTCTTGACCGAGCACTCGCGTCAGTATATATTTGCTAGTTTAATATTCCGCGAAAGCTACATGCGCCGAATGTAAGCCAGGCCTCATTTTTTAACGAATTTCACGTTAACGCACTCTCCTTCCTATCCCTTCGAACATTCAATCTTCCAGTGAATGACGTTGAATCAATTTTCCAATCTATCCTACTACGTGAACGGTGTAGGTGCGCAAGAGGTCGAGTATAAATTTACAGTTTAGTGAGCGTATTTTACCTTCGCAAGCGTGTACCAAACATGACATATGGTCCAACACGATTTAGCTTGGACAAATATGAAGATTGCGGCGATTTTAAACGGTGCATGGAACTGACCTATGACTTTTTATCTCGCGTCTGCCTGACGCATTTCGTCTGTTTCTACTGTTGCGCGGTTCTTTATGCATTTGCTCGCTTCTACGTCGACAATGCCGACCCGCTTACGTTTAATTCGCGGCTTCCAGGGGCATCGGGTTACTTTTTGCTACCGCTAAATGTTGCACGTCAGCTTCCGTGACATTCTCGCACCGAAGTATTGCCAAGAGTAGCGAGAAATACGGTGGGGCGGAGAATTGCGGAACAAATAACGGGACAGTGTCAGGGACGTTCGCCAAAATAAATCACATTAAATTACACTCGCTGCAACAATACTTTCCAGCTGTGACGTGACAGACGCCTTGGCAGAATCGAGTGACAGGCGCGGAAATGAAATGAGCACTTGCGCTGTTTCGAAACTTCTTAAGTTGGAACTGCGAAAAGGCCGCTTCGATCCATCCTGAATTTTGCAACGCGACGCGACGCTCCGTCCTTATTTATTCATATGTGCGCCAACAAATTATCCGCCGCGGCGGCCTACGTTTAACTTTCCCGCGCAAGTTCCACTGAATTCGTAATTTTCGTCGGTTATCACATGTACTTACACTCACCGGGACATCTTTGTCGTAGTTGAAGTAACTTCGGGTATCGTATGCATAATGAAATTTCCAAGTTTCGCAGCCCCGCTTCCGTTCTGGGTATCGCTCGATGCGACGTAACAACAGCCGACGACGTAAATCTTCGACTGCGCGCCGTTTGTTGCTCGGATTCGCATAAATTTAGCCTCCGCGCGATCACTGTAGCGGGTAACTGGCGGGCTGAATTTAGGTAACAAAGAATATCGCGCCCACTAGCAACCTCTTCGCGGACTCTGGATTCTGGTTCCAAAGCGTCACAGGTGTTGAATGCATCGCCCACGTGTATCATTGGCACCCGGAAATTGCGATCGAGTGATCCTTCAAGTAACTCGTACTCCGAAATTCCACCGAGCACGTAATCTACACCCACGGCTAGATCGAGTTTTGCCCGGCACTGTCCATCGACGGGCAACCAATTTGTCCCCCTAATTTAAGCGTACCTTGCCCACGAACTTCGCTGTAACGCAACACGCGTTGCCCTCGAAATTTTACCGCTCACCCAAACTATCGCATCACACAAAATTTCCTTTAGCCCCGTAAGTCAGTTACCGATGTAACTCAATAATGGAATTTATCATGATTCGCATTCTATAAAGGCTCTCACAAAGGAATCTATGTGTAATGACGAAACGCATGGAACGATTTTAACGCTAAATGAAACAAACGTTCCCGTAATGGAGCAGCGAGCCACCAACACAAATTCTCATTTGCCATGATATATAGCGTTTTCGATTGGCCGAAAAGGTCATTACTAGGGCCCGAGCAGAGAATTTATGACTGATGCCCAAATATCGCAAATGGCACGGTTCCACCAGGTGGAATCGGATGGTTAATTTGACTCGGTCGTCGAAACACCGAACACAAGTCTACTCTAGTAATTCGGTCCAGTAAAGGACATTTACACCAACGTTGCCCACGTATACTCGTACATGTTCGTTAGGTACATTTTCTATGATACTTGATGAGAAAGAAAATGCGATGTCGTTCAGCACTTGCGTCGTGCCGCGATGACAATAGGGCTTCTTACTGGTAAAGAAAGTTTGGCGAAATTACACAGATATCGAGCAACGTTGATAATAAATTTGGTGATGAACTGGTGTCCATTTGTCAAGCACATCAAGTTACACTCAACGACAACTTACGATTGCAAGTGTAAGTCGAAACGCGCGCAACGCGACACCGCTCGCAATCGAGTTTGCGATTAAAGAGCCACATCCGTCAAATGGAATGGACGTAAAGTAGTCGGTTATAGCGACGCGCGAAGGACACGAGGACTTGGCGAGATTCTCGTCCTCGCGACGTCGTCAGCCCGCCGAGTTCGTGGAAGACTGCTCGATTCACGGCCAAGATATTTCCGCGAAGGGTTAAGCGCCAGTCGCGGAAAAACGCATGCGTCGATTCGGCGAACGTGGTCGAAGGAGGTACCGGTGCCACATCACCGGACTTGTTTTTCCAAAAATAAGGGCATATATCTCGTCTCGTCTCGTCGTTGTCTGGAATGTCGTCGTGCCGACCCTTACCCCGTCCAAAGATCGATGCGATCCTCTAATGTTGAGCAATTACGAACGACTCGCGAATGCCCGCGTGCAGACACGATTTCCGAGTCTTCAAAAGTCGATTGGTCCGTGCGTTGGCTGCGATATTTTTCCGAAACACTCGAAACTGTCTTTCACGCGCAACGACGTGTTTCCACGACAATAACCGGGCAGAGGGAAGGCGGGTGCGAGTTGACAAATTAGCGTGTATCATGCAACTTATCCGTAACTATGACCCCAGCGTTTGATCTGCAACGTGAAACTAACGTGTAACACGGTTCAGTAATGAATGTAGGTTTCAAATTTGCATGCAGCCGTTAACGGAGGCGTTAATACGAAGCGCGGTAATTATTACTTCGCCGAACTCTCTTTGCGGCGGCGCTGATTCCCGATCGTTATGCAAAGTAATTAACTGCGGCAGCTTTAGACGCGACGTTTGTCCTCTATGATCAAAAATGAGTCTGACTACTTTGATGCAATTTATATGTCAAAATTCCAACTAACATCTCGTGTAAACGAATGCAATTCTTTATGCTCTTCAAGTTGTAGAACGAACGCGAGGCATGCTTTTTCGGGAATATTCTCTTACTACTGAATACTCGTGTATTATCGATCTGTTTGAATAGATATACGCGTCCGCATAGATGCAGATCCAATATTCCGGTTTAATGCTCACCTCGTCCTCGACATCGTTGCCCGAAATGACGCGGGCTCAAAAGTTTTATCTACGCCCGGATAAGCTTGAGGGAAGCCGAGTATCCGCGCAAACGATTTGCGCGGGACTGTTTATAGGAGGTGTACTCACACATTTGAAATACGGAATTTTTCCGACGACTTCGGACTCGACCGACGTCACGGTCATGCACGGTCAAATGATTTTTTTAATATCAACTCACCTTGTCCTTACGCCAGCCAGTCGGAATGACCCGAGGCTAAACGATTATCTCCAAGCCCGCGGTCGATTGCGGTATACACCATACACCTTCCGGCGAAGCATTTTGCGGAACCCGGGATATCGTGACAATACTTGCTCTCGCACGTACGTCCGTTTTTAATGCGAAACTGGACCACGTCGCTTTTCAAATAAAGGACCACCACGAGATTACTTATCGTTACGTCCTCTACACCAATTCCGATCGATAATTAGCATAAAACCATCTGCTGCCTTTTTACTCATCCAGTAGTCGACCTCGCGTAATCAGTCATAAAACCAGTTACAAGCCGGTTATCAACTCGTCTTGCTGTCTCTTCGGAAAGTTACAAATAACGCGTCACGGGTCACAATAAACGTCAGCCAACATGCGTCCATGCGTTTATGAATCGCACTGGTCGAAGGGGTGTATCTGGTCGAGCAATTACAAGTGACTCTCCTCTACGATCGTTACCCGGGATGGTCCAAGGCCTGACGACTCATTCGCATGTGAAAAATGTTGATGGAAATCTGCGATTGGAACGTCCGCCTATAGGCAATGCTGTACTCGTATGTTACCATCCGTTGGACACCCAGGTTATAATTACTCTAGCTTCGTATCTGGATCGATGAATCTGATCACGGCCCGATGTATCTTTATACACCATCTGTTTATGCAAATAATGCAGCCGCGTGTGAGTGCGGCGATAAATACCGTGCTCACGAACGTCGTAAGTAACACGCAGCAATAAGTAATCAGTGTAATTGCACTACACGCGCCTCCGGCATACTTATAACTCGATCGTATAATCCTTGGAAGAGTGCCGCGGACGATAACTTTATGAATTATTCGAGGCGGATGACATTTGACAAGATAAAGGCGCATATTTAAACGATGGCGAGCCAATGAGTTTCGGATGAATCGTTTCAGTTGTCAGTGAATTTTGTTTCTTACGCACCTCGCGCCCTCGCGCCTGAAGCCTGAAGTGATAAATCTGGCATCGTAACGGCATCTTCATTAAATCTAACTTTGTCAGAGCAAAGTGATAAAATTGACGGGTTCGTGGACAGTGAATGCTTGGCTAGTAAAAGCATCGTTAAAGTTTATTCGGCAATAAAAATGTCAGTACAAGACGCAGGTAGTTTCTAACCAGAGTTGATTTCATTAGCGACGCATCGATCATTGTCGAAGAATCGGAAGCTTTACGTAGTGACGTGTTACAAGTTACAATAGTTCCAAATCCATTAGCGATATGGATCTGCGTCGCCAGCACGTTCATTGCGAATATGAGTATCCCATCAGACATAGATATTTCTCATTATTCCCCGTCAAATTCTTAATCAGGGCTCTTTAACCATTTTCATCTCTACACTTTATTTACTCAGGATCCGTTACAAAATTTCTACTGCTACCTTCGTAAACCGTGAGTCATATATACATTCATTTTTGTCCAGCGAAAACATCGTGATAACAAAATATCGAATCTCATCTTCCGCAGCGTTCTCATTATTCTTAAAGTGCCTATTGAATGGACGCCTTTGCCGAGCTTAGCTATTCGAGCAATATTGAACTGACGCTCGTCACTCAAGATTAGCACGAGTATCGAGCGTTTCTTTTATTTCGACCGCAGTGAAAGTACGCTCATCTCCATGTCAGCGTTTCTGAGCGACACGCTCTTTACCTGGCGAGCATAATCAAGGATTATGCTTCTTTGCATCATGCGCATAATCGGAGACTATGCTCGTACGTTTACCTACATACAAGCATACATTACATTACACATAAAAGTACGTTCTTCTGAAAACACCTATCTACGGGCGAGTATACCGATGTTGAGCGACGATCTTCAAGATCGAACGTCAACACGCACGTATACCAGATGAAATTTTGAAAAGAGATTGAGGGTAAAAGAGGCAGCAGGGAGAAAGGAGTGGGGCAAGGGGGATGGGTTAGGTACGTTTCTTAAGAAGGGAATCTAGCTATCGTTTGAAGCGTGTTTACCCAGCACCGTATGTTTCGTTACCTACTTAAGTAGACTATTACGCAGCTCCACCATTTGCGATTGGAGATGCCTAAGTTGCGATCGATTTGCACGTTGAGAGTCCTTATCGCGTGTTAGGAGGCTGATGTTGTGCTGCGTTAGGCGTTGCGTGTATCGTTCGCTACGCACGTTTCTCGTTCTTCTCTCCTTACTTCTTCCTTACTTGTCTTTCACCAATCACCCTCGGCATTCGGCTCCACCTCCCAGAGACTCGATCGGCTTAGCCGGACTCTACAGTCCCACTCCGTTAGTTAGTTAAGCTTGAGATTCGGGTAATTAAGCCCGACTCTCATTTCCGGCAAGTTTCGAGTGGCGAGTGAAGAGAGTGGCAACGGTCGATGGAATCTCTCGTTCGTGATGCAGGTAGCAAGTACACGCGCTCGCGAGTTGGAAATGCTCGAGGCTCGAAGTTTCGGAACTTCTTGTATAGCTCTTCGTCGAGCCAGGGCTCTAGAGCTCGCCGCAGCCAGTGGAAGGCATTGGGCGTTCGGAAATCAACTGTCGGATGAGAGATGAGAGCTGTGAACGACGGAATGCTCCTCAATGAGACGCGAGACACTTTCGAGTTTCTGTGTGACGCGATTACGAGCGACAAGAAGAAGGATGCAGAAAGAGAAGAGACGCGGAAATGGATAATGATGATGAATACGAAAGACAGTTTGATGGGCAAGAAAATTGACGTAGCGTCGATAAAAAAAAATATGACGTCGGGCAGTGAAATCGATAGGAAGCGAAGAGTCCTCGGCGTCTCGAGGTCCGCGAAGAAGGAGCCCCGTTTTGACATGGAGGTTTCAATTCGCGTTACCGCGGCCGCCGACACGGCCGTGTCGTCGGCGAATTTCGAATGAGGACGGAGTATCGACGTTGCATAGTCATTCTCTCAGATCTGCATCTCGGGCTCGGAGTCGTCGTTGAACCAATTCGAAGCCCTTTGACTGTCGGTGACTCGGACGCTGCTGGTCAGTTCCCGCTCGATGAAACGACTCGATCTGGTGGCAGCGGTCGCGTTGCCGGGTCGTCTTCGATCGTCGAACGAGGCGACGACTTCCAATCTGTCGCCTCTTCTGACGGCTCGCGGAGTCGTTTCCACCGAACTGGGCCCCTCCTCGCCTTCCTCGGTTGCCCAGGGCGGCAGGTCAAGGATGCCGGACGGCATGCCCCAATGTTCCGTGAACTCCGAGCCGGATCTCGCGAGACTGGGCTGGCTGAGGGATCTGACCAATGAGTCCGCGCCCTCGAACGAGCTCAGGCTCGTCAGATCGTCCCTGTCGACCCGCGCGAAATCTCTCACGGTCATCTCCGACATCGATCTCAGATCCGCCTCGCTTCCACCGCCCACGCCACGATGGCTGGATCCGCCGCCGCCGCCGCCGCCGCCGCCGCCGCCGCCGCCGCCGCCGCCGCCGCCGCGCCGACGACCTTGCACTCCGCTCGTCATCGTGGTCGTTGATTGCGACATTTGCAGGCGGTGACTCTGATTGCCTAACGTTCGCGCCGAGCTGCCCCCGTCGCTCTCGTACTCGTAGAGCGTCGGCAGGGACGATCTTCTCGATCGCGTGTCCCATTCGGAGGACTTGGACCTCTTGTATCGATGATTCTTGCCGTGGATACTGGAAGAGGACGTGGAGCCGGCGTTGGCGGACGGCGGACCGAGGATACGGATGACGACGTCCCACTTGGCCGGTGGGAAGAGATTGGTGTACCTCGCGTCTTTGCGGATCAGCTCGTAGTCCTCCTTAACGACCGCCTCGGTGAGAAGGGTCCTCAAGGTGCTCTCGGTCGTGATGATCTCTCGCCACTTGACGCGCTCCTCCTCCATCAGTTCCGAGGCGTAACGCGGTTCCAAGACGCGGGAGAGTCTGCTGAACCAGTCGGTGTCTGTGTCGAGAGCATGGCGGCGAGTGGAAGGCGGTGGTCTGCAGGGAATCTCCGCTCGGGCAGTGTATGTTGGCTCAATATTGACGTCGGGCTCGTCATCGTTGTTGACGATGTCGGGAATGTTGGAAGTCGGTTCGTTCGTAATGGTGAGGTTCGACGTCGAACTCACGTCCGAGAAGTTCTCCCACTCCGGCGGGGGTGGCGGCAAGTCTTCGGTCGGATAATTCCTGATGGTTACGTCCCATTTCGGATCTGGCGGCTGCTGCTGCGGCCTCGCTCTGTACTCCGTCACTTGCCGACGATGACGTTCGACGTCCTCAATCGTCTTCTTCTCGGTAACCGTTCTCAGGAACACATCGTCCACCTCGTGAGTCGTGATCTCCGGTCTTCGCGGCGCCACCACCTGCGGCTCGACCAGAGGCTCGGTAATTTCTTCGCGAAGCAGACGATGCTCTCTGTGCTGGACTGCCGTATGAGTGGTCGTGGAAGTCGGTACGATCGGTGGCGGCGGTGGCGGAGTGGGCGCGAGGATACTTGCCACTCTGTACTTGGCGTGCGAGTAGTCGGTGACCTCGGTCAATGATCGAGTCTCCGTGAGCTCGGTGTTGAGCGAAGTGAGAGATCGCGGCCGACGAATTTCATGATGCATCGGAAGAGGCTCGGCGGGTGGCGGTGAGCCGATTCTGTCCTGCATCAGGGTCGTACTGCTGGTCTCTCTTTCGGCCTGCTTCCTCAGGATTCTCGAATACACCGGCGGGGTTTGCTGTCTCGAGATGGTAGACGTGGGCGACGTGACCCCGGCCGATCCATAGATTTCGGGCACGTACGAGAACGTGGTCATTCTTCGCGGCGGACTGTCCATCGACCGACCGACGCTCGATTCTTCCCTCTCGAGGATGGTGGTTAAGTTCCTTTCTAACGCCACGCTTGCCACGTCCGATTCCGAAGGTAGAGGGCTCGGTGGAGGCGGCGGAGCCCTCTTCACTCTCATCTGTACATCGAACTTCGGTTCCTGTTCAATTGGTACTGCGACTGACTGACGAGAAACTGCCGCGCGGGATGCGTTGGCTGCCGTCATCGACGAACCTTCCACTTCGGCGGCCACTGTCTCGGAGTAGAGAGAGCTGCCGGTGCGTACTTCCATTTGTCGTTGCGACTCGTGGTGGTGAACGAAAGCCTTGTTATCGTAGGAACCGGCGGAGGACACCGGAAGCGAGCGTTCCTCGTCGACCTGGGGACGATATTGGATCTTGGAGAATATTCAAGTCATTAGTTCACCATCTCTTGTTCGTGCTCGCGGGGAAAAAAGCGGACGTTCGTCGCGCGAATATCGATTTTTATTACCGACAAATTGCACCAATTTGCCTTTCCAATTAGAAAGCGAAATTGGTATACGGTCCGGTCGGATGCGTTTGCAAAAGTTGATCGAAAAAATAATGGACCATGATTGTCCTCTATTCGATTAAAAGCGAAATTTGTAGCAATGAATTGGCCGGATAAAAGCATGAGAGATAGAATTTCAGACTCACCTCGGAATGACTTTCGCTCGGATAATCGCTGGGAAGAGTGTCGGAATGATCGATGACGAGATTAGCTTCGCTGCCGGAAGTGGAGGCAGCGGTCGTATGGAGAAGCGCGTGCGCTCGGGGAATCTTGAGTCCCTCGAACATCGTGATATGGCTCAGCGAAGAACCGGATAATTTCGTGATTTCTGAACCGGTGCCACTGCCGTACGGATGGCGATGCACCACCCGCACGTTTCTGCGCTTCAGGCACATATACGAACAGCCGAGGCCAAGCAGGAGCAAGGAAAGGAAGAGTATAGCGCATATTATTAAGAGAATTTGGAATCCTTTGAGCGGTGGCTCGGTGATCGTATCGGGAATCTCCGTTGCCGATCTGCGTGCAGTTAATGAAAGAAATAAATTGCAGGCATCGCCGTCAAGAATAATTAGCGCGGTCAACTACCGAAGCTTTCGTACCTGCCAGCTGGAGGTTGCGGTGGTGAGGGTGCCACTGGCGGCGGGTATCTACAGACTATCGTTATGACTTCGTCTCCGTCCATTTCAAGGCTCGAGTGGAAGCGCACGACCACGTTATTTGTGAAGACGCGCTGAGGATCCTGCCTCGTGCCGCATCCTTCGCAAGCAAAGAGTACCGTTAAACCGACCGAAATTCCTTCCAAACGATCGATCATAGAGTCGAGCCGAAAGTGAAAAGCCATACCTTTAAGAGGTAGATCCAGTTTGGCGCTGGTCACGCCGCGTCCTTTGACCATACAGGCGCTGTGCCGATTAAAATCTGCGTAAGCGACACCGTAGAACGGTTCCTCGAACTTCAGCTCGACCTCCATGCTGCCTTGCCCACAGTTGAGGTAGGCCTTGGTCCGATTCAGGAATATGATCGGCGAAATATCGTCCAGTTTCGTGACTTTGCCGTCGAGAACGGTGCTCGGCGGTAGTCCCGGCTGATATTCAATACTGTTGCCCTGCGACGCATAGTTGCTCTGAGACAGCACGAGCGGAAGTGCTATCCAGAGCACCGCTATCAGCCTCTGCAACATCTGTCAAGCAAATAACGATTTCATTGAAATTCACCTTCTGCGAGAGCAATCATTATTCTACACGTTCAGTTTAACACCTTCGAATGAGTAGTAGACGCGGCCGGCGAGGTGATAGCAGACCATTGGTCAACCGGGGCTAGTAAAAGATCATTTTCCGCACGACATTCCATTTCGAGACCTACTGGAAGCCGAACAAACCGGATTACAGGCTATACCCTGCCCGGCGCAAAGTTTCATGCACGTGCAACGTGCTTTACAGGCGAGTTAATAATGGCTACCGTTTACGTCCATCCTGGTCGTACATGTACCCTCGCTCTTCGCTGCCAGCTTCGCACCTTAGTCGATTGCTAAAAACCAGTGGAAGGTATCCCTTTTTGTCGAGAACAGAGTTTTAAGAATTTCATTGCAACCGATGACGCTTGGAGCATATCAATAATTATTTTGAGGTCGCAAGTCAATTTCGCAAGCATTGTCGCTCGACCTAGATTCAATTCGTTAACCGCCTAACGCGCACAGTTAATTGCAACGTTATTTGCCCATTTTTATCTTTCCTATGTCACGGCTAACTTGCGACGTACTTCGATGCATTTGACGCTAAGATTGTGCAACACAATGGGATAGTACGCGCAAGCGGTCTATGATTGAACGTCATATATGGTCAAACCGCAGCTCGCTGAAACGTGGAAGGTCATACTCTGCATGATATCTCCACTCCGAAATGTAAGCCGAATGAATTAGATCGCAGCCTTCAATTGCCAGATCGCACGCGTTACTATCGAAGCGGAATTCCACGTGATGCTGAATAGAGAACGTAAAAAATAATGGGTCAGGTCATAGAAAGATGTTATACAATCCTAAACGCCCCTTTCGACGGTAGTTTATAAATATTTGAAATATTTTTCGGCATACCTCCTAGACTATCGCACATCTGTAACTTCTGGTTGCTGACTTTTGAGTCCCTTTGAGCCCTATTTCATTTTCCACAAATACAAGTCAATCGGAAGAATTTAATTTTTTCTAATACATTATTCAAATCATAATTGAAATAGGGTTCGATCCTCACGCCTTTCTAATAGCCCTGATTGCTCAATTTGACAGGTATTTCTCAACGGGTTGACGTCATATATATATAAGCCGATTGCAACACGTTGGTACGCAGAAGGACACGCGGCAAACGATAACTGTCTTTCGAAACGCGAACCAGTATCCAAATGAACTAGATTGCAGCCTTCGATCGCGGGACGAATGCACGCGTTACGACTACGACAGGATTTTAAACGACACTAGCATAAACAATGTACAACGCCACTATCATATATCACTCCGCAAGTCCGCAGCGAGTGTATCACTCGAGAAATCTGCAATTAGAAAGAGGGATAAGATTATGCGTTCTTTTCGCTTTCTTTCTTTTTAAAGTAAACTATGACATATTCTCGACGACAATATATCGCGAGTGTTTTTTGCCACCAATAAAATGCGATGCCTCGCTGTTTTTCTTGGGAAGACAAACGTCATGCGTTATCACCAGGAAATGAGAACCAATATTCAGCCTTTTGTGAACTACACGGACAGTAGCTAGCGTGAGCCCAAAGAAACAATCTTCTTTCCGATTAATCGTTGTCCCACGCAAGCCAATTAAAACGCTGATAATAATCGCCGTACGCGTTCAACCTTTGACACAGGTACCAATTAATGATGCCCTCGACCAATTTACGTCACACAGCAGTCAGTCGAGCGGAGATCCCGTACGCCATACATCGCTTTCGATATAGAATTTTTCCTGACAATTATCATCGACGCGCGGACCATTAGATTCGGAACTTCGGAAGACAGGCGAGCCGACGGAGTGAGACGGAGTGAGAGAAGGAAACACAGAGGGAGAGAGCACGTTCATTGAGCGTCCACGGAACCCGCCGTACCTCTTGCCAGCGCCATTGAAAAGAACGATCGTGCAGTTGTAATGCACGTACTCGACGTCGACCGTGTGTACACGTAAAGGGGAAGAAAGCAGTTTTGACCGACATCCTGTTTCAATTCCCGCGCGTCCCATTGGAAGACCGAGAGACGGAGGACGTGCAAATATTCCCTAGATGCCGGGAGATTATCGGCGTTTATGCCATTTTAACCGGGAGGCATACCCGATGACTTCCTGCCGTGTTCTCCCGCTTCTCATTTTTCACCTCCCAGCCCAGACCTCGAGCGCATTGTCTCTAATGAGGACCGATGCGAACGCGCAGGATAATGGGAGTGTAAGGAATCTTCTCGCGAACAACTTGTCGGACGAGGACGCGAAGGCAACGTCGATAACGCGCGCACGACGCACTTTGCAGTTCGCGGCAATGATGGTCGCGCACCGTAGTACGCCGGCGCGAAGGTAAGAAGGAGAACGGGACGGGCTTCCTCCGACGTTTTCCCATACGATTCAATTGAATGGACCTGACGAGGGAAAATTACGCTCCTCGTTCCGATCGCGAAAATTGTAAAGATCCTTTTGCGTGTCTCCGACTCCTTCCGGAGCGACAGCGACGAGTGTAAGTGGAAACGGTCGACCGCGGATAATGCGGGACATCGGACGCCGAGGATCGCCGGCGGAATGCTCTTTGAAAGCTAAAATTTGAGGAACGCCTCCGCGAACTCGGCAAACCTTTGTCGTACTAAAATCTGCCTTACGTTCCGCGCAGAGCGCAGAGGAATCCCACCACCGCACCGGTCGCGTCGCTGGATTTACCAATTTAAAGCTCGCATTTGCAACCACGCGTCCGCTAAATTCGGACACGTTTCCTGGCCGCACCGATAATGCAACAATCGTGTTTCTTTCTCGAAGGCATCTCGTACTTTACTCGAACTGAAGAAAAAATCAACCTGGAATAGCATCGCAGCGGGGCAGGACTTCTTGCAACGCTCGCACTTATTACACTCTAAGCGAGTACCGCAACTTGCGGTACAAAAAATACAGTTCGGAATAATATTAAAGGAGTCGCGACTAAGAGGCCGTCGAAAGGATTATTTTGAGCAGCTTCTCGAGGCTGCTTTAAGAGCCATTATCCGCGGTCTGAAATTAACGCCGTTTCACGCCGCTTCCAGCGAGGTATACGGAATGCTTCCTGCCTTCCTCGAGCAAATCCGACTTGGTTGCAGGCTCACGGACGAAGGAGAGTCCCGGCACGCTTCGATGCACTCGCACCAGGCGGACTGCACCGTTAGATGCCGTGGTGCCTGTGGTAACCTCCATCCTTGTCTTTCTCCAACCCTCTCTCTCTCTCTCTCTCTCTCTATCCCCCAGCCTCCCTCTACTATCTACGTTATATGTATACGGATAAAACGTATATATGTACACTACATCGAAGGCAATTGTAAACATACAAGCGTTTGCGTGTGCTCATCTGCCCGTTGCGCGTAGACCTCTATGCGCATGTTCATGTATCCGTATATCCGACGTCCACATATCTGAGGATCTCGATGTTTCGCTGCATCTAAACAACTACACAACCGCATAGTACGTATGACGCATTCGAACGATACATAAATAGGCGCACGTATGGCGAGGGGGTATTGACAGTGTACCGTGCCTCGAAACGTGTAAGCCTTTGCCCCTCGAAACTCTATGTTACTCATTGTCAGTATACGAACGTACGACCGCGGTGCCAGGACATGCAATAGAATCATAGATTAACGTTCACAGCTTTCCGTACGATTCCCGCGCTCTTCGTCTTTCTTCATTTTCCTTACATACCTTCGCCATTGCAGTTCTCTACTCGTCGTTCTTGTCCTTCTCCTCCTTCTCCGTTGCAGCCCGCTACGAAGGTCACATTGCGCGATTCCCTGAACAAAAGAGAAATACAGCGGTGAAACCAGACTTAATTGCATTTCTCCTCCTAACAGAAAGTATCCGCCTGGATATTTTCGTTATCAAACGCTCTCCACTCCGAAGTCCGAAGGCGAAACAAATACCGCAGATTCCGTGAACGATCTTCGAGCATATTTCCGAATGTTAACGAAACTAGCGGGATATAAACTGACCGGTGCGCGAGTTGTAAACCGAGAAACGGTATGGCCGCTTTTTCCTCGTTGCGTAACGCAGCGACTTAATTAACGTTGATCACGCATTCCGCAGAGAAAGAAGCCAGGATGAAACACGAAACTTCGGATGCACGCTTCAATGTCCGCGGCTGAAGAGCGCCAGCCGAGTTGCCATTCGGGAAAAGTGCTCTTGATAGTTGGCAAATTTCCCTGGGCGATGGTTATACCCGTACTTTCCACTCTCGGAAACTTTCCTCGGGCTCTTTTATGGATCCGCGAGGGAATATTTCGTCACGTGTCTTAAGCCCTGCTCACAATCAGACTGGACAGAGACGTCTCTCTATGTGAAAGAACGTCTCATACATTGCACGCTCGATATTCTATCTTTGCAATCATTTTCCGGGACGAGCGAGGAAAAACGATTCTTATTTCAGATTGGAATCACGTTTCTGGAACATCTAACGGGCGGGATAACAACGTGATTCCAGCCTTGCTGGCTTCCGGTTTTACACGTACAAAGTGTCTTGACGCTCGATAAAGACCTCGACCGACTCCCGATGATTGCGAAGCCAGCTTGTCATCTCGTTAAAAGGGCGCTTTAAATCGGCACGACCTATATGTACTTGTATAATTCACGCAAATAAAATTGTTATATATGTACGAAAAGGATCGCTATAAGTGATTTTCACCGTGTATCTACTGTCGTAAGATAGAACCTGACGGAACGAAATTGTTGATCAACCAAACGAATGAGCATGACAGTTTTCTCTTTCACGCCTCCGCGCGCAACGTAGGTATTTAACAAGGAGAACGTCTCACTTCCACATTGAACTTTGGGAAATGAAAGACTAGTAGGACGACAAATTATCTGTGCAATTTTCGTTCCATTGGAATGACGTTGAAATATTTCGCTGCTTCGATAGGAACGGGATAACATTGGTCCGACGATATTATACAAATCGGGGAGTGCTCCTTCTAACATTATTATCGTACGCGCGCATTTGGAGGGCACGTGACCGTCGTGTCGATCACGCCTCTGCAAGTTATGTCGACACGGGTGCAGCGTGTAGCGAGTCGTGTTAAGAGCCCGGTACGTGCTCGTAATTCAATATTCGACAACGACGACACGAGAAAGTCTGTGACTGCTGGACGAGCGCGAGAGATCGGCATATCGTCATACTTCGATGCTTGCCTCTCTCTCTCTCTCTCTCTCTCTCTCTCTCTCTCTCTCTCGTCTCTCTTGTGCATAAAGGACGTCAGTGCATCCTCAGCACGCAATCTTTGCCGCACATATGAACAATTCAATTTATCGATACCCCGTTGCAAGTTAAATTCTATCGCGCGCTACGAGAAGAACTGCTTCCAGTTATTGTACTCGAAAACCTCCGCACGCACGGAGGGGTCACGATACTTTCATGACGTAACGGCTGGCAAAGAGGCGAAGGTAAGGAACTGAGAGGTCAACTGAATGGAAGAAGGCATAAACGGCGAGGAAATACGATAATTGCGGTTGCGCAAAGGCGGGCTTTATTGAGAATCGCCGTGCGACACTGCACCACGGAAATGTAAACGGGGACGAAGACCTGCGTAGAAAACGGTTACACCTGAACGAATCGTCCTGTGGCTTATGGCGCTCATAATGGGCGCCATGGACTTGTTCAGTGTAGGTATATGTCGGAGAAGGATTCCCGTATTCACGGACTTGATTATGTAAGGTGACGTAAAAGGGCAGAGGTAAACGGGTGAGACGTCGATACGTTCATTATTGAGGAATCAATGGATCGTTCGTAAACCGGGACGTTCGAGGACGTACGCGCGGGAGGGGAAAAACGTGGTCGAACAAGGTTTCTTTGCCGCACGCGGAGAAGTTACGGAATTGGGTAAGACCGTGTTGCCACTGTCTCGAACCGGTGCAGCGGATCGATTGAACAACTGCGAGTAAAACATGAATTACGTATCGGTACTTTAACCAATTGCGCTTATTTATTTTCCTGCCTTTCCTCTAAATTATGGTTCTTACCTGTTTCCTGTCGCTAGAATCTCGTGAGACTACTAATCTTCGAATCAATATGATTGCACTTTCCCAGGAGCAATAAAAGCTTGCGGTCTATTAATTGAGGGACGTTTGTTGATTCACTTTCGAAACGACTCGATGATTTCATTTGTTCGCGGAATCTCGTCGCCGGGTCGATTATGTAATTGTACCGAGCCTCGACGGAATCCATCATCAGAGAAAGAGAACCGGTTTTTGGCGCGCGAAACGTTACATTCGATAATTGTCAGGCTTACGTAAAGGGGAGAATTATTCACGAGATGGCCGAAGAGCGTGGTCGCGATGATACATTTATTAAAGTCCTGTCCCTGACGACGACTGTGCTTTAAATTCATCCCGTTGCGTGGCCAGTGACAACGTGACTTACGGTTTCTTGTAACCATTATAGAAGCGCGCGTGAGACGCGACGATATTCTGACGAATGAAAACTCTTTGTCACCGCGTGGCGTTTCGAGGATTGAGTCACGACGGAATGAGCGAAGCGAAGCATGAGAGCAGAAGCAACAGATTTAGTGAACCGTCGAGCCTCGAACCTCGCGCAGGACCAGAGACGATTTTAGAGGAATAGAAAGACCAGCCTTCTCGTTCTCTTAGCAGCGAAATTTATTGCTTCCTCGCGACAGCATTCTTTCGGGAATCTTTTTCGATACGTCCACGACTCCGCGGAAGTTGACGTGCGCGCGATTCTGCGTTTTTCGAGAAAGATGGATGTGACGATTTATGAGGGAAGAAACGAGTACGTCGTAGTTCGCCGTGACCGCCTGAAACAATTCGTGACAGGCCTCGTAAAGAATTGCCTCGTAAAGACTGCTTAAGAGATAAAGCGGTTGCGAAATGATTGACGGCGCATTATTATACGTGAACTAGAAAATAATCGGAAGACCTAAGAAAGGTGACGTTGCCTCATGCTCCGTGGGTGTCACGTCCGCTCGACGTTTCGCTGAAGGTCTCAGGCAAGGCCGGCTTCAGTTAATTAGATGCCTCGAGCAAATGCGTAGAGTTCAAATTGCGCGCAAGTATTATCAAATAAATCACGCTTTAACGAAAATTAATACTTATATACTTTATGCTGCATTAATGACGTTTGCGTAGGCGTAAATAAATAAGTCAGTTCGTGAAACGTCCTCCATCGACGACAGGGCACAACAATGCGTGCAACCATAAACGATACTGCGCGCAGGCCAGCTAATATTTCGATGAGTCAAGAGAGGATGACGAAGGATACGATGGGAAAAAGATCATTCAGCGGAAACGAGTGACGATCCGTCATTAGCCAAAGGTTTCAAGAGTACGTACTCGCATGTACGGATGTTTGAATTTTCTCTGACTAACGAGAGGTATCAAACAGACTGAACAATGACGTACGACGTACGACGTACGCGAAGGAAAAGGAAGAGCTTTGTTTGGCGCAAAGAATGAGGAGAGAGAAACGACGGAGAGATAGCTAGCGCGCGGAGCAGGAAACTAAACCGACGAACGGAGGAAACGAGCAACGGATGTTGAAAAAGAGATTCCCTATCGGTTAAAGCGATCGGTTATCTCTTGCATTCTTTTAAAAACTACGACATCTTTCGCGCCCTGACTCGGTCAAAGTCCTCCGTACTAGGACAATGGCCTAAGTTGAGCATACTAGAGCAAGGAACCTGCGTAACCTCTTTAATGACTCGTTTCACACCAGCAGCGTCAAACACCTCGCAGATGCGCCGTGGAAAGTCACAATGGGCCACATCCATCCTCTTTGTTCTCCGCGCAAGAGGCGAGTACATACTCTAAGAAATTACCCGCAATGAATTTGCTCTCGGCCAAAGAGTCGAGCGAATATTTTGAAAGCGGACCGTCGCGGTGAGTCGGAAACCGACGCAAAGGCGGGAAGTTAATGCGTCTAGGACATTCTAGGCGGTGTGAGAGTGCGGGGTGGATGAGCCGTGAGAAGAATTCCGCGGCAGTCGGCACTCACGATTGCCGGCGATCCGCGACATTCTCGGAAGGTGTGACAACGTTGACGCCCAAGCCTGGTCGGAGGTCTCGATGGCGGCTAGGCGCTCGAGCCAGTCGAGCCTTTAAAGTCGAAGCAGCACTCGCCAGGACAGACAACGCTGATCTCGTTGCGCAAAGCCAACGCGACTCGACTCGACTTTCACTGGCCGCGCGCACACATGCACGACTCGGCCGCCAATGTGTACGCGCTCGCCGTCCGTGCACGTGCAAGGCGCCAACTCCTTGCCAGCTTGCTTCTAGCGAGTGCGTGAACGCGAGACGCGCGTGTGCGCGATTGCACGCGCCCTGGCAAGGGCACGCGCGAGCGGAACGGCCGGATCGCCGATAAGGCAATGCGCGAGGCACGAGGGAGCTCGGGCCTCACGTTTATTCGCACCAATATACGCTCACGGTAAGCAGGATCGACTCGTTCGTCTTGCATGGCTGGGAGCGCGAAAAGAAAGACTCGGCGAGCCGGACTTGCCGAGCGAAAGGAAAAACGAAATTGTCCGCGGGCGGCCGTGCTGCGGCTGGATGATGGTGGCCGGCGGTGGTGTCTGATGCCAGCGGTGGCGGCAATGTCTGTCTACTCATTGTGCCTCCTTTCTCGCAGCCGGATTTTCGTTCGATCGCCCGCGGCACGCTCGATTCCATTGGCGCGCGCCAATTTATTTCATGCCGAACATTCCACGGAATCGCGTCCAAGTGGGACTTTGCCTTTTGTCCGTGCACGTGAAAGGGAAGGAAGGTTATGTTGTGCATAACAAGGGTGCACTGCGGAGGACGGTAGATGATGAGGAAAAGGAAGGATGACGGCCTGGCAGAGGCAAAGCATAGTAAGCGCTCTGATCGACAGCTTTTAAGTAAGCAAAAGAGCGTTCTCTTCAGATTTACGTCTCAATCGGTCGCATGAAATTGGACATTTGCAATGGCACGGTTACGGTTTACGGTGGTCAAAGACGAAGTGGGTACTGGGGGAGAGAAAGGAAATGCGAAAATGTCCACGACTATTATACAGCTCTAACTGCTGTTTTCAGTGAAAACGGCCGAATGGAAACTGAAAGTTGAAAACTCTCTCTCTGTTTGTGGTACAGTGATCGCAGCCAACAACGGCCAGCCTACAGCTCGCCATGTAGTTGAAAAAAATCGCTGCTGTCATGAGAGAAAGAGAGGGGCGCGAGGGGAAACGGCGATAGAAAAATTACGTCACGCCGTCCGCGGACGATATTACATAAGGCAATCGACGGCGACGTTACCAATTAGACGTGCAATTTCAAATGCGCCGACCTGCCAGCTCTTTCTATAAACATCGACAGGACTGGGATAGTCGCGCGTTCGCCGGAACGAAAGGAAGGCCGTTGCGTGTTCGATCTGGTGTGAAAAAATTCGTGGAGGAGAGGCAGCCAAGAATGGAGAACGAGATGAAAAAGGACACGCGCGACAAACGTTGAGAACTGGAAGCCGGCAATGAGGCTATCATTACTTTTACGGAACGGGGTGACATTTAGTGGTTGCGTGATCGCTCGGTCGCTTTCCGAGTGAACGTTCGACTTGCCACGTTCAAATTCGCGGCAGAAAGAGGAAGAAGCAGGCAGTAAAGCACCGGCGCAGCTATGTTTGGAACGTCGGAACGTCGGAACGGCGACGCGGGGGCGTCATTATTTTTACGGGCCATAACGACGCAACTTTTAGTCATTGCGCGACCATTTGCGCCGGGAGAATGGCCGGACATTGTCGTGTATGTATGCGCTCAAGACGACGGAACAAATAAAGAGAAAGAATTCTGTTGAACAAAGTCGCTTAACGTGGAATCAAAATTTTACTAGCACTAAAAGAATCTATGATCGACGTTGCGGAAGAATTATGATTATGGCTGTTATCCAAGCGAAAATGGTAAAATGTCTGCTACACCCTCGTTCGACCACACTACTGTATCGCAAAAATAACCGATGACTCGAGAATTCCGTATTTGATGAAACAGCTAAATGTCAACTTCCCGTGGTTTTTCCTTGCAAATTTAGATACCTGGTCAGCGTGCATTCCTGTCCGCTTATGGTCATACATAACAACGCGTGACTAACCAGCTGGCCGCCTTGCCTTTTTTAACAGGGCTCCACTGAAGATACTCAAGCCATCAATCAAATCCCAGAATTGATTGCTCTTGCTTCGCAAACAACGCGAAAAATCAAGCGGATTGAATTTAATAGAATTTAGTGGAACCAGTGGCATTGAATCGAAAGAGCAGAAGTGAAAGACCGGTCAGAGTGCGCCCACAAAATACGCACCTGGAGCGAATAGACAGTGACAGAGCCGTAGCTAGGTCCGTGTACAAGTGGGAGTGAGTAACCGTGCGAGAATAAGCGACCATGCCCCGTACCAGTGACGTCATCCTCGCCGGATCCAAGATGGCGATCGCGTGCGTTCCCCAAGCAAAATCGGCGAACGGCTGCCTTGGCAGCGCCGTCAGGACCGGTTTCCGAGGGGGCGGTGAGACGGAGGGTAGTATGGAGGGCCTACGGCCTACACCCGCTGACTAGGGGCATTTTACACGTGCGCTAGTTTTCTCTTTTCACAACCGAAAAGCCAATCCTGCGAAATCGAAGCAATGCGTTTCTTGCAACTTTCTTCGCTCGATCATTGCACGTTTTCAAACGTCAATCTTCGAGTTTGAACTCTCGTTTATGTTTACGATCGTCATAGTTGCTGTAGTGTACTCGCGCGGCTTGATCCCTGCAATTATCATACCATAGTAAGGTATAGACTTTTTGGAAGATTTTTCGACGCTCTTTCAGGTGAGACCAAGAACGATGAGCTATCTAATAAAAAAAGTTGTTTTCGTGGCCGAAAAATGGTTGTATCTTCGAAACTATTGAGAGCTGAGCATGCAGCCTGTGAGTCTATCTACGACGCAAATTGTCCTCTATCGATTGATGTAGGTCCGGGGCAAAACAAAATTTTGATCTTTTTCGCCATTTTTCACCCATATCACGATCATTCTCCACCGTTTCCAATCATTTGAGTTCCCCCGTACTTGTATTCTAGTTTCAACTTCGATAGTTCGCCTGACTTTGATGTACCTCGTCTGTGGCAGTATGATGTGGTATTGTTGAAAGAATCGAGCTTTAACTATGACGGCCATGGTGCTTTCGATAGGCAGTGTTCATCACTGCTGCTTCTGCAAGAACGGTGTGCGAAGGTCAACGAGTTTCTACGCCTGGAGAACGCACGCAAGTTGTGCAGCACGCATCAGCAACCGTACGCACGCACCGTGCCAAAAACTTCTCAACCGCTCTTACTGTCGGCCGTCACCGTTCGGTAGAGCTCTCACTCCGACTGCTCTTGTTCCGTAGCGGTTTCGATCGGTTTCTCGCTCGGGCTACAACTGTTTATCCTTGCGCACGCACTAGCCGCTCCTGAAGATCTTTTCGCGCCAGAGAACCGTTCGCCCAACGACGCGTACCACCCCTCGTTCTTAGATCGACTGGTGCCTGAGCTGCCTGAGGTAAATGACATTTTTTCTCCGACGGATGTAGTGAACAGAAAATATTGACGTTTTCAGTGTGACGTAGTTTGCGCGACATCATTATACCGTATTGCGTCTGTCGTCATGCTGTGAAACGGCAGCAGATAAGCTGGACAGGGAAGGCATACACTTTGCGCCGAAAGACGTCAGAACGATTGACCGAACATTCTTTTCCAACCGCGCTACGTCCTTCAATTTCGCAACTCCGCGCTAGTCACTGTGGTTATGGAATTAGCTACACCCGAGAGTCCCGAGACCAGGACCGAACGACGATGAGACCATCCGTACATTGTGTCAGTGCTCTCAAGGAAGCTCGAAGACCTCGCGTAGAACTTTTATTAGCTCTTCCGTAATACATTGGCGTACGCGACGAATGCTTATCGGTGACGTAAACACTTGGCAAGGCGAGAGAGTGTCTTAGGCGAGCCACGTTCACCTTTGCGAAGAAAACTGGCCATTCACTCATCTTCCTACGATACTTTCTACCTCACGCAGAGAGAGACAGAGAGAGAAAGCTCTGCTGGTGAAGAAAGGACACAACACCGACGCGTACACGCACCGTTTCTGTATCTTCTTCGATGGACCGAAGCATACCTCGTCGCGATCTGCGACTCTCTCCGATCACTATATCGCTTAACCGTCGAGGTCAACGAATAGCTCGTACCTGGAGAACGCCCATCCTAACGCCCACGCGATGTCCTAGACGAACATTCGCTCTCGCATCGAGTACATCATCGAAATCTTGCACAGAAAAATGTCTCTTCTACTATACCGAAAACATCGTTTCGCATTTTCAAAGCATCTTCAATCATTGCCACGTAAAAGACGTCAGACACTTTGAGTTGTCAAAACGCGCGCGCTCTGCGCAGTGAAGAGTTCAGAGTGCGAAGTGATTGACGCGCCAAATACGAAACGCGAGCGTGCCGAAAGGCTCGGTTCAAATTGTAAATCGGTGCCGACCACGGACAACGTGAAATATCGTTGGACGCGGCACGCGAAGAGAGCAGCACGTCGAGAACGCGATGAAGAACGTTGATCCTACCTCGACAGAGGAATCCTTCTTTAATCCTCGGAACGGGAGCAGATCCTGGAGCGTCGGGGGTCGCACACGAGGATCCAGAACTGTCGCGCCGTTTGCCTCCTGGTGCGCACAGGCGCGCGCGCGCGCACAGGTAAAATGTCGTTCTCGTACGCGATCGCGCGACTGCGACTGCGACTGCGACTGAGCCCGCTCGACTGAGAGGGAGCGTTTCACGTTTCACCTGCGACCGAGGAGCCCCCCCTGCCGGCCTCGACGAACTAAACGGCCACCTTCGCCTCTCCCGGCACCCCTCTTTGCACACTCTCCTACCTTCCACCACCGACGCATTTCCATTGGAGTAGGCCCGTACTTCGATCACACTCAACCGCAGGCTTCGCGGTTCTTCACCTGCCGTGTACGTGCACGGAACTGACACACTCTCGGGAGTCGCTGGCAAGGAGTGAGGGTTCATCCTGATGCTGTCTCTGTGTAGGAGGCTCAGGTGTGTGAGAGAAGTGCGCTACGATTTTCTACTGTCAAGCCCTCCTCCGGTGGATGTCTATCCGTAGCATCTATTAAGAGGGGTGGGACATGCGTGAGATAGCGCACTATGTACTCTTCTTACTCTCATTGTCAGACACGACTCGCGAGCACTCGAAAGCAATAGTTGCCGTACGTCTGTACGGAATGCGCGTGAGGATTTTATATTGTATGATCGAGTTAACGTGTAAGTACGTGGGAACGTACGTGACTTCGTAGAAAATAAGTATACGCTGCTAGAGATCGTATAGAGTATGTTGGTAGCGTAAGAGACTGCTGTGTAGCTTCGTACTTAATGAAGACTGATATTATTACCGTTCGTCCATTTCGGGTGTTCTGAAACATGAATAACGATGCGCACGTAGACCTGCTGAGATAGGTGTGTGGACTCGCCTACGCGCGGCACCATGCAAATTTTCAGTGTGCAAACAAAAATGGAGGTTCTACTAGCTCCGCGCAGTTCAGATTGCCATATTACATCGTTACACACACGACGCTTCATTGAAAACAAAGTGGATTCTTAAGGTGGATTCGCAATCCTTCATTATCCCTCCGCACGAAGGCTTGTACTCTTTACTCGACCAAGTAGCAATCGTATAATCAGACCAATACACGTCGCTGAAATGCACAGATACGAAACCATCGGCGATGACGAAGCCAGTGCAAGTTTGAATGTATTTGGAGTATGAGCATTGAATGTTCACACGCAACATGTGGTACCGTAAATCCGCATGAACACGTTTACGGGCGCGGGTAGTAAACGAGAATTCTCTCCTCGCCTCTCTTCTCTCTCTTACTCTCTGCCCGTGTCTTCAGCGAAGCTCGCCCACCGACGCCCCCGGGGGACGCTCGGAGACGGCATACTCGCCAACGACCAAGACCTGGACCTATAGACGCCGCATAATCATTTTTCCCCGTTCCGCTCGCCGCCGCGATCGTTTTTTCTCCTTACGAGCTCATCGCCACTTTTGCGCGAGATTCCGTCGTTGCGCAGGCTGTCGCCGTCTCGACATTTCGGGAGCTTCATCTACGACTTTCTCTACTGAATTCGTGCATAAATCAGCGTCGTGCCGCGTGCCTTTTATGAGTTCCCAATCAGATTTCACGTATAGTCTTCTCGCGAAGTTTATAATCCTGACTATGTACGATTTAACTACTTCACCTGAAACGTTAAGTAGCTGTGTTAGGTGCTCTCACGATGAGACTCTCTCAGGCCAATGCCCCTCGAAATTCGGACTGCAAGAGAAGAAACTGTCGGAGCAAGCGGTATTCTTTTCATGTCTGCTCCCTGAACGTGGCCATTGCTCCTGAGCAACGAACGGCTCGCCCACCAATATCCTCGGGGGACGCTCGACAACGCATCCTCGTCTGTCAGCTTCCACCGAGAGCAGCCGAGGCCCAATAATCGTTTTCACTGAATAATCATTTCCGACGAAACGAGAGCTGTCTCTTTCTATCCAACCGAGAAGGAGAGTCTTACAATCAATCGGCTTCCATCAGCCGTCTCTTCCTGGTCCGTGTATACACCCGCGAGCAAATTTGCATATCCGCCGGACGAATGATTTCTCCAAGACGAACCACAAATATTCCTTTGAACGGAGACAATTTCTTATCTCTCTCCCTTTCTTCGGAAATATTCGGATCCGATTCCCAGGAGGGCTCGGCTATCCGTAACAGGCCAAGTTCGCTTCCTGCACGAGGGCAGTAAGAAGGGTACGGGATTGCAGCTTGATTGCATGAGTTTCTTCCGCACACCCTGCCTGTGCCTGCTCGGCATGCCCTTATGTCGGCGGTACGCTAAACCATTCGCCAACAAGTATCTCACACATGGTGCAACGTAATTATCCGAATCGTTGAAATGTGTATTCGTATAAGTATAACCCAATAACGTTCCCATGCTCCATGCGCCAAAAGATCATCCGCGTCGACCGGAGAAATTAGAATCCGGAGAAATGGATCTGGCGAGGACCTTTAAATCCTCCTGCCAGCAGGTACCCTTTCACCGTTACACGAAGTCCACGTAGACGAAAGCGACTGTGACGCAACGCTTGAAACGACTGCATCCCCCTTAGTTCTCACCCTTTTTTCTTCGCCACGCACTGGCGGGGTCCGAGCACGGATCGAAAAGCGGCGCGAGTGAAGGCCCGCATCTCGAGCGAGGATCCATCGCGGTTGGAAAAGTGTAAGGAGTAGATAAGAGCCGCGCGTCGCTGTCCATGGATGGAAGAGTCGGACAAGCTGAAAGACGGAGGACTGGCGGGAATGAGAAGGAATGAGCGAGAGTGTGCGAGAGTGTGCGAGCGAGAGGTCTCTCGTCTCTCTCCTCTCTGGGCGTGGGCGCCCAAGGCCTTCTGCTCGCCATTTACGGACCGGCAAAGCCGGACACAGGAGGGTCGCGGCTCTGGTAAGAACGACAAAGAGCCCGGCCGCGGCCGCGCAAGAAAGAGAGAGAGGACCGTGGGTGGGAGCAGAGAGAAATGGAGACAGTCGCGCCATTTTGGTCGTGTTGCAAACTGGAAAGACCACTCGAAACTCCGTCAGGGAAAGACGTCCGACGTCTTGTCCGAGCGGACGCAGCGGACAGAGCGGACGGAGCGTGCGGTGATACACTCGGACGTCTTCCACTTGGTTCGTTGGCCCGATCATCACTGCCGGGTCGAGTCGTCTTATCATCCCGCTGCCCGTTGTCCGCCACTCGGCCTTCTCCCAGTCTTTCGTCACCTCGACTTTTTCGCCAGCCAACGAAACTGAACTGAAGAGCGCGAGTTGGATCCGCGGTTCGGCGTCGTCGGAGAGGCCAACGGACCGGTTGGCCCTCTCCGTCGCTCGACTTCCGAATATGGCTACAAGCAAAATAGGAGGAGAAAGGGAGTCGTACAAGGGAGAGACGTTCGAATATTCAAAGCCGTTATTTATCCGCAGCTCGTATTCGAGGTCTTCCCCCTTAAACCCTAGAAGCAGCAGTTAAAATTCCAGCAATGGCAACGGCGAAATACCATCCGTGCCTTTCCGGCCATCGAGTGCGCGCGCCCGCGCTGCGTAATTTATTTACGGACTGCGAAGTACGGGCAATATCGTTCGCCCGCTCACGGCTATTACCCCATGAGAGCCGCACTTTCGTTTCGCCCAAGTTTTTTCGAATTTCCGCATCGAAAACGCAGTCTCGGCGTGATTTACACTGAGCCTTCCTCGGTCTTACCATATGGCCGAGGTTATCTCTGGCTATCTTTGAGGGTTAATTGTCCCGGGTCAGTGGTTGCGTGCAACTCCCTCGGTTATTATATCAAAAGAAAACTTAAAACGTTCGTGCTAGCAAAGCGCCGAGAATCGTACTCGTCGTTCTTTCTCTCGCACAAAACATCGAGCTTAACCGTTTGTGGAACGAATCGCAGAAACGCGCCCACGTGTTCGATATAACCGAAGGAGAAAAGATTCTATAACGAATAACGCCCCCGCGATGTGTGCACAAAGCGAAATCGGTGCCTAAGGCTATTGGAAAGTTTCATTTGGTTCCTAATTTTGCAGGCGTGCGGTTTGTCGTTGGACAAAGAGCGATGATGATCGGGAACCATCCGATCTCGATGGTCACCCTAAACAGCCCAAGTCCATTAAATCACATGCCTCTGCTCTGCTCGGGCTATTGCGAGAATAAATGCGACATGGGATACTGCGAGATCGACGTTTCCTTTATTCGAGTATTTTCATGAAACATTCGTATCTACCGGTGGCAGTGTACCCGTCGACACGGGCGGTTCTCAATTCGATATGCACACACTATATCGACATTTTATACATATAAGCGTTTACATAAGTAACGGGCGTACGGCGATTAATTTATCATCAATCGCTCGTTGTTGCTCTCGTTGCGCAGCGAGCAAAGACGGGACCCGAGACCCGAGACCCGAGACCCGAGTCGTCCGCCACAATGACATTTTTCGTAAGTAAGCCCGTGCCAATATTATACCTTCAACTACTCTAAAACACTTGGCTTGGATCGTTGAGGCAAGAGCGGTGCAACAACCCTTCTTTAAGGCACTGATTTTTTCGTAAACGTACTACGATTGTGAAAGACTCGGAAAAAGCGGTTGCTGAAGATTAATTCTTTGGTCCTCTGCGTACCGTCGTAACGGATTACTCTCAAAACTTATTCGTTACGAGCAACGTGTAGTCTTAATTACTTAACAACGATTAAGGCACGCTAGGTAATAGCGCGCTGCACGCCAGCAGTCTGTCTTTTTTACCCTACCCTACCCTCTCTCACTCTCCGGCCGTTTTTCGTTCTCCGTTTACCACCGCGCAATTTCACGAGCAAACGAAACACGAGAATTCAGCGTCACGTCTGCACGTCTCATCCGAAAAATCGTAAAATTTCCCAAGACAAACAGGATTCTTGCGTTCGAAGAATCGCGAAGAATGAAGCTGAAAAGTGATGATGATGAGAATCGAAAAGAAAGCCGAGACGCACGATTTCTCGGCTCCCGATGACGATTCTCGCGATTCACACCGTGGTAAATCGACGAAGCGGCAGGTGGCCACGGCAACGAGCACGGCCGCGAGTACGGCCACGGAGAAGGAAAGCCTCCCGCTCCCGGAAGGGTCTCGACTCTCGACGTCTCGACTCTCGATCCCGCGAATCGCTCCCGATCTCCTCCCCTCTACTCTTTGGCCTTGCGTCTTCGGCATAGTGGTGGATGGAACCGGCCACTTTGGTCGCACCGACAACGACTCCTCCTTGTCCGCGGCATGCGCCGATCCCGCGAAACGCCTGGAATCCTTTGATTCGTTCGTCCTCCGAGGCAGCCTGCAATCAGAAGGATGAGAAACACGATCAGCCGCTGTTCGTCCAACGACCAACTGCTCTTGCCCCGCACTCTACCCAAACGGCATTGATATTATTGAGACGTCGAGATGCACCAGACAACATCGCTGGGTTAAAATAAGACAAGTTCTGCCAATTATTATCGGTCGCTGTTAAACGGCAAATGAGCGGCATCGCAGATGGCCGACTGAAAGACTTTTCGCTCGAAAATCTAATGTTGACGCGGAGATGTAACAGGTACCGGTAGATGTGGAATGAAATGAGATGCAGACACAATTTGACTGCCGGCATGGCATCGAGAGGTCCTCTTGTCCGCGGCCGATCGGCCGATCGGCCGCTTAAAATAGGGCAACGTGTAAATGTCCAAAGCTCGTTGCACGAAAATTTATGCCCGTCGACTTTAATACCACCGGCACCGGGTATGCATACATATCAGATGGGGGAACGAGTGCCCCGCGAAATTGCGTAGTCCAATGCGTGCGCCTACCGTACTGGCTGGTACACATGCGTGCATAAATGTAAGTAGAAACATACCCGTCAAATATATATGCACGTACCACCGAGTCGTAGGTGGTATAAAACGACGGGCCAACGTTTCCGACATATCTATCGCGCGCGATGCGATGGAGGGAATATTTTAAGACAGAGAATGGTAACGCTTTAAATAGGAGCCGAGCGATGTGTCGTAATCGAAGCTCTCCTTCATCGCTCCCCCTCCCTCCGCCCCTCGTTTCTTGTCCTGCAGAAGTTGGGGGCCGTTGATCCTTGCTCATGCCGGACGACCAGTTGCCTTCTTTTCATCTGCCTCTTCGACGTAATGCATTTTTCGCCACGTAATGAGCTTTGATGGCGTTTCGGCAATCAAATTGACGTCTGATTTAAGGCTGGCTTTGGCAACGCCATCGACGTCGACATCGACTCACAATCAACGTTTGCGGTCCGCATCTTCGAGCCGTCCCCTTTTCACCGGTTATTCATTAAGACTCATACCAGAATCGGGGAAAGTTGTTGATCTTACGACTGCCAAAGGGAACCGGTTCTATTCAGATCGCATTTAATATTTCAATTCTTTGCCTCGCGGCGAGGAAACGAATGCACAGAGCGCAGGATTGTTTGAGCTACCTGAGGAAACAATATGCTGAACTTTAGTTGAGCGCCGAAAAAACTTCGTTATGCCGACACACTCCGCTCGCAAAGCAATTAAGTGACGAATCGAAAATGAAATACGTAAGTAATTGCGTCATTCAGTTTAAGTCGACATCGACATCGATTGCTAGCGGGTCCCGGCCGAATGTTAAATCAGTGCAAGGGGCGACTCTGCGCCGAGTGGGTGGATAAATATTCCGAGTAGGTGTCACGGCGAGTCGTCCTGGAACAGGCGACGAAGGTTATCGGGCCCACAGACACTCTCCGAGCACATTTTATTTTAAGAATCACGAGTTACGCCGCGCCATCGCACCCGCATAATAATCGTCTTTTCGAAAACGTTTATTGCTTTTCGGATGACCTCACGTATATCACGTGGATTCAGATATGGGCCAACTGCGTCACTGAACACATCATTTGCAATTTGTGCGATGTACATCGCCGTCGTGCCGTTGAGACGTCGCGAGGCAAATTAAACGGGAATGCATCATTCACCCGCGGCGATTAGAGCGCACAATCTGCAGGATTTATGCGTCCGTGCAACCAATTTCGCCGTACAAATAGATCTTTGGACAGTTTGGACGGTTGGCCGAATTGACCGGCCAACGTTTGAAGCTTGAAGAACAATGACGCTTACCTCGATCAGGCCTCTTGCAACTCGCCCTTAACTCCTGGCACGCTGTGGTGATGCCTCGAGGCGAGCTTGTTCGCCAATTCGTGCATCACGTCTCTGTATATCACCGTGTCCAGATTCTCACCCAGCATATACAGGAGGAACCAATCTCCGACTTTGCTACGTCGTACTATCGTCTCGACGGCCTCCTTCCTCACGAGTCGAAATCTCAGTCGCAGCAGATATACCCTCGTTCGCGGCGAAAATATTATTACGATCTGCAAGAAAGGATAAAACAAAGTCGGCACTGTGAGTCTGAGATGCTAATTTCCCCTCGCAAGGTAGCGAAGGCAGTGAAAAATGACAGCCGCATCGAGCATCAGTTCTCTTTGCTTCATTTCGGAGGCCAAAGTCGTGAGCGTGTCAATTTCGTACTGAACGAGCGCGGTTGTGAAAAACGGGGGAAAAATAAAGAAGTGAGAACCGGACTGGATTGGCCGGACAGAGGTCGGGCAGTTTCAATGGATTATCATAGTAATAGGTGACCTTGTCTACTGACCCTATACAATACCGTTACGAGGCTGAGTATGCCGAGAAAGAGGAACCAGAACCAGAGGAAGACGTAGATCTTCTCGTTGACGACGTTCAGAGGCAGAATGCAGACCGCGTCGTGCCTCTCCACTTCGCCGCTCACGCCGTACTTGTAGAAGGTACACTTTGTCATCCGGGGGAAGACGTAGATCATCGGATCGACGCGATCCTCCTGATCGGACTCGAGGAATCTCAAGACGTCGATGCCGAAGGTCAGGAAGGCCCCGTCGAAGAAGCGGTTCATCAGGAACATCTGGCCTGCGCCCGTCATATTGCTTACTCCCTTCCCAAACAGCCACTCGCTCCGTGCAAATTGCAATTTAATGTCAGCATTAGCCTAGCCCCCCATTTTCCGACGATTGTATCGAGAATACCTTCTCGAACATCAGTCTGGCGAACCTTTTCGTCGCGAGGAGAGTTTTTCTGACGTATACCGATTGGATAGCTCAAATTTTGCCCGGCCGGCCGGGTGAGACGGAAAGTTAAGACACGCGATGTTGATCGATCTCGACAGGAAAGACATTGACAGCGAACGAGAACTAATAAGACGGAAGGCGCGTACGCAACGCGAACGGCAACGGCAAGTCATCGTAAAAGACGATTGCGCGCATGAATTCGTAAGCAGGTGGCCAGCTGTATCGCTGCCAAATTTTACTGTGAATCGTTCATTCATTCGTTCGCTCATTCTATGATGCCGCCCCTCCCCCTCTCCCCCTCTCCCATGCCCCGCGCCTCGCGCCTTTTCCTTTTTCCTTTTTCTCGTTTGACGCAGCCGTGTTTGTGTTTTCCCAGCGGACAGGCGGAAAAGGGAAAGAAGCAACGGGTAGGAACTTTCTGCAGAGCAAACATTACTAATGTCAGAGTGATACATAGGTTTGCCCGATCTGGGAAAACAAACACGGAGCGGATCAGCTGTGTCTTGACGGAGAATGACGAAAAAAACATTCGTAGAAGCGTTAGGCGGGCTGCAAAGGAAAAGAAGCTGCGTGCACTAATACCGAAACGGTAGAAAACGGACGAAAAAAGGGTGAAACGTTTGTGACGCTCTGAGCCGTACCGACTGCTGCGGTAGGGATGAAATTTGAAGAAATATGAAGGATACCAGGTGCAAAGGACGAGGACGCGTGCAGTCCAGGAAAGGAACGTGAGCGCGGAATGCAACTACGGAGAAGCCAAAAGCGCATAAGCAGCGACCAGACGAGGCAAAGAGGCAAGAAAGAGAACAAACGTGAAACTACTCACCGACCACATTCACCAGAGCGAGAACTTCGCATAGGTAGTACCTGTATGCCCACCAATTGTGAAAGCGAAGATTCTCCCAGAGGTAGTCGAGCAGCATCTTCTTCTTTTGCTTCTTCTCCACCTCGGAGCAGAGCCCGATGTCGAGATCCATCATGAGCGCGTGAATCTTTCCACCCTCCCAGCCCTTCCACAGCCATCGCGGTGTATAGAAGAGAATCGCCTGCAAGCAGCAACAGCCAGCGAATAACTATATATATACATATACTATAACTAATTATTCAGCATCCTTCAATAGATTCAAGTATCACGCCCATACGTCCAAAGTCTAGTATTTTACAGTGTATCGTGCTACGCGTATCTTTATCATACTGGCAGACAAACATAAGATGGGCCGCACTGCAATCCGTTGTGCTAGTGCAAGTATTTATAACCGACTTCGAAAAAGGAGAAGGTTCTCCATTCGACATGTATATATTTTGTTTTATTTTGTTTCAATGTTCCGTTGTTTCTATCTCGGCACCGAGCTCAAAAAGGAAAAATTATCCTTTTTAGCGCTGTTTTGAAGTCGGTGTTACTTCTTTTTAAAGGTTTTTTTTTAAGTGGAACGTTGGAGCTATTTTGAAACCGATTAGTCGCGGTATAAATACCACTGACTCTATATACACAGGTCCATATTTATTCCGTCAAATGCAGTGTGCACCTGAAAATGCAAGAGACGTCGCATCTTCGTGACTTAGAGTCTCGAGCGTGCAAGCACACGCAATTATTATTAACTTGATTGCGCGTGGCGCGTCTTTCATGTGCAACGAGCCGATCGGGCGAGCACACTTGTTAAGCTTCGTCAAGCTCTAGTGCAAGGGAAACGTTGAAAGCTTACTCGTTCCCGCGGCAGTCGGCACGGAATCTCCTGTGCCGCCCGATGTCAATGCACCTATCGGATCTGAGACGCGCGAGTAAAGCGATGCGCGTAATACATAAAAGCCTTCTGGCCGATCGCCAGGGAACGGCTCAGTCCAAGTTTCGCCGAGGTACGCAATCCCGCGCGAGTCTACCGCCTTCCCCAAATATTGCCCTACATCCTCCGGTGAGTGGGCAGCGAATAAAACTTATAACGCCGCCGTTCACCGTTACTCCAATTAAAACAGTCCCAATTCGCGTGTTCGGCCGCGGAGAGAAGCGATTACGACGATAGGGCCGAGGACGTGCCTGACGTCGCTGGCTGATCATTAATTTCCGGTCGAACTGGACCACAGCTGCGCCGAAAGAAAATTTCTGTAATCTGAAAGACTTTCCGTAATCTGAAATCGAAGCTTCTGCGAGGAATGTCGTCGAACGACGACTTTTCCTGTCACAGGGAAAGATAATTGCCCCCCCCCCCCCTTGGGCCCCCCCATCCCCCAAAGCTAACCGACGGACCTGACCTCGCCCTTGGCTCGATTACGAGCAAAGTAACGACCGCAAGCGAAGTAGGTACGTCTGTAAATTTGTAAATCTCGCGCGCCGCCTGCGCACGATCCGTGGCTTCTTCTTCGCTCGTCGTCTCGATACGAGGCAACGTCCGCGAGAGTGAAGAGAGAAAAGGGAAAATCCAGGCTCGAAAATAGACCGCCGGCCCCTCCTCGCCCTTCCACGACAGACGCGTGCAATGTGCGTTAGCACGCATTTCGGAAGAAAAGACGCGGTGTACACGCTTCCAGGCTCAACGCCACGTCGCCGTGTCACGTGAGCTCGGTGTAAATTTAGCTAAACAAGGGGAAGAAGTAACGGGGCGATGGTTGATCGGTTCAGAAGGGAACGAGGGATGAACGCGATGGACTCGAGAGGAAACGATCTTCAAATCGACGAGTTCGTAAATCATTGCCCCGCATCATTGACAGACGCGAGGAATACATCGGACACTTAACGACGCCGATCTTCGAAAACGAGGAAATCGGCGAGGAAACCCGATATTCCAATCAATCGATCTTCGCGATTCAACGTTTTCATCTCTAATCAAAGTGCCGGGCAATGAGAACATTGCTAGCTGACTAATGCATAGTTGACTCGCGTAATCAGAGTGCACGAACCTCCGAGTTTCCAGCTTCTAAAGTACTTAAGCGTCAATCGATAAACAGGATACACACCGGCGATACTGTATGCTCATGTTCCGTACAAGTAGTACGCCTCGTGCTATACTTTATACAATTCTATTAAGCAATAATTACATTGGCAACTAAAAATACATGAAACACCGATGATTTGACTAATAGTGACAGCCATGTAAAGGCGACATGGCAATCAATGTATTAAAATTGTTCGATTTTTAATATTCTTTAGTAAGCGACAAGCCTGCGCACACGCGTCATCTGATCAGTGGATAAAGTACGTATCCATGCAGCCGTTTGCTTCTACGTGTTTTAACCGCAAATACTCGTGTGCTGCGTGAAAAGTTGATGTATGCTTTAATCACGATCGTGATCGGTTTGCGCGATGGATCGCGGGATCTGCATAGTTTAATTAAGCGAGAAATTGGTTTTGCACCGGGCGAGAAGGATCCATACGGCCTCCAACAAGAAGATGGACGAGAGAACATAAGAACGATGTAATTTCTCACTCGCGGCAGCAAGAAGATGGCCCCCACTATGAGTAGTCGTCGTTTTAAACTGCGTCTTAGCCGAGAGAGAAGTGCACCCGTGCACTTTGTCTGTTGACATGCTCCGATCATGAGATCGGTAAATTAATTCAACCAGGAAGGAGTTGCCCACGGTTGGAATGCGCCGATCGGAGTAAGAGATGGGGCAAGACCTCATCCAGGTGCCAACAAGAAGATGACCACCTGCGCTGTGAACTGTTCAAAGGCAAAATCGTAAGTTCTTCTCTATCACCGAACTGGTTCCGTCGCCTTAATATTAATCGCGAGGCAAATCTTGTTGCACAAAGTATGAGCTGGGCATGACGTAGCAAAAAGAAAATGATACTCAGTACAGCGATCGTTTAACGCCGTAACGAGAGTAGACTACGACTTCTCAGAGCAAGGAGCAGGCAAATGGCAGGCCATTCCGCGTCGTGTACCTTATTTACTGAGAAAATTGCCTAAATCACGCTTCATTCCACTAGTCTTTCTAATGGTGAAGAAAAGTCGAAGATTTTGAAGAAGGCCGGTCGGTTGGTTGGTTTGAATGAAAGCAGTGACCGCGCCATTACCATTACGTCGGAACACGTTTCGTAGTGAAGTATTAATCGCGTGGGACATCGGTACATGCCCGTAACCGCTCACGTCGAAGGATGAGTAAAGGGGATAGGTACACGCCCTCTTACTTGCAGCAGCAATAAGAAGATGACCCACTGATAGTACTTGTGCTGTTTGACCAGTGGATGAGCAATGTTCCCGTGCATACCGTCCCCCTTGCTGTTCGAGACGCCGGGATAGGGAACGGCGTGTCCGAGACTCATGTTGAAAGCGCGCACCATGCTGTAGGTCGTGTGCAGCCAGCAAAATGTTTCCATCACGACCTTATCTACGGAACCGGAAGTCTCGCAGTGTATCGGGGATCCGGAGAGACTCTTGCACGCCAGGGTGAGACAACCAGTGAGCAGCAGGGCGACTGTCGCGCGATAGTGAAGCCGAAATACCATCGAATCCTCCGAGATCCTCTGCACCTTGAAGAGCGATCTTATCGAGCCGAAAACGTCAATCATCTTAAGCATTAGCGGCATCTTAGGCCCGCTTTCGACTCGGCTCGCTCAAGTCAATCTCTACGATGTGGTTTTGTTTTCAACGACAACACGTTTAATTTTACAGCCGATAAAGTTGATACGATGGGTGTCGACACAGGTTAACGGGCAGGCAGAAGTTGCTGAGACAGATGCTTGGTGCGTGACGAATCTCGACCCATCATCACATTCACGTACCGATCCCCGTATTTTACGTTTCATTCTTAAAAATGCGTGAGCCATCGATGATCGTTTATCGCATGGTTCCTTTTTCCGGTATACTAGCCGTCAACGGTCGAAGGTGCCTTCTTGCACGAGTATAATGACGCGAAAGCTCTTTCTAATAGAATTATGACCGAGACAGTGGAAGAACTGCCTTCACTCGGGAGTATAGAAATATTGCCTTGAACGCACGATAATCCAATTCTCTGGCAGAGTCAAGAGAAACACGACTGCTCTTCCTGTTCTTTCTCAACCTTTCCCTATTGACACCTTGCGTTCATCCTCCTACGCCTTATATACCTCACGGTATACTTGCAATGCTCGCTTCTCCAAACGGGAATTTCCGCGCCAACGTTTCTCATATTCTGCTCCTGCCTGACATATGTATCCCTGACATTCTTCATTGGGCGGGGTTCTTTCAAACGAGAAGATTACGCGGTTTGTCCGTCGAGTGTGCCGCGACGTTAAGCCAATTTCGCGAAGGACAAACGGCCAAACTTCCATTCGTCTCTCTTCGGTGCTCCTCCATAAGGCCTCTCTTCCCTACAGAATAAACACCGGCGATAATCGAGACAGGGCTTAGCAAATGAGTCCGACAGAATCCGAGTCGGGCTTACCACTTTCAGATCGCACGTGTCACTTTCTTCCTCTATATTCCTGCCGAGTTGTTCGGCGAACCTTCTACGAGATCGCTATTCGAAAGAGAAAAGAGGCACAAAGTTCAAATTCGAATATCCCTCTTTCCGTTTCACCGTGTTACAGACGACAAAGAGAGAAAGTAAGTCTCGTTCACGCTAGGAAACGCTCCAATTCTCGCTGCCCGCAATCGACCACGCTTATCGCTCGTCTTCATTGTTAGATTTCTCAAGCTCTCATTCATGCACGTATAGGCCGACCGAAATCTTGACTGATCTCGTCTTTGCCGACGCGGGGCAGAGCTGCGCAGGAAAGTGGTCGCGGGCAAAGGCTAGATTGGTCTCGTCACACTGGCCGTGTCGTTCTCCCCGTCTGCATCGTCGCGATCTTCATCGCGGGGCTCATCTCCGCGCGGCTTGACCGAGTTTCGCGATCGAAACGAGGGCAGAGGCTGTCCGGCGCGCATTTTGTCACTCCTCTTCCTGTCTCCGGCGATAAACGGCGCAATCTCACTTCCATTCGCCCGAGTCCCGAGCCCGAACCCGAACCCGAACCTTCCTCGAGCCCTTTCTCGTTCTCTTGAAAACCCGATTCTCGTCTTTCCGGTCCTCCCGTCCCTTCCTCTTCGCCTGCCTCGCGAGATTGAACGACGAAATTGTTGTGTCGAGGCTCCGGAAGGTTCGAGCCTCTTCGTTCGAGGTAATCGCAGCGATCACACTCGCCGGTGGTCCACAGTCTCTCATCTCTCTTCTCTCATTTCTCTCTTCCGAAAACTGGCCCGCAAAGCTTGCCCGGAGCAGTATCGCTCGTTCGCGAGGAATGAAGAAACTATTGGCGCGAACGGTGTGGAAAAATCAAAGATACGGCACGAGTAGTAGACAAGAACGACACGGACAACGATCGAACGCGGCCAGGCCGAGGCACGTGGTGCGTGTAAGCAAGTCGTCAGAAGACTGGCCGGACTTGAGGGGCATCCCTTGGCCTCGATACTAAACACATAACTTACATTATTATCTCCGATGGATCAACCAACCCCCCTGTCGCGCAACACCGCGGTCAGCGTAAGTTGTCAATCATTATCGCGCGAGGAATGGTTATAGGCAGCTTAAGCTTGTGCGGCAGACTGCTCCGCGATGTGCAGGGATTACGTTCGCCAAGGATATTTCGACGTTAACGAGTATGTTTTAACGTTTACGCGATGTACTCTTTATATCGCCCCGGACATCTAAAGTACCGTGATGTATTTTGATTAATGCCTGCCAGCCAGGAAACACGTGGCTCTACAGTATTTCTTTTACAGTCGGCAGAGTACTTATAGGTGTCGACGTTAACCCGATTGTAAATGTTTGGCTTGATGCAGAAGTTGTTTGTTAAACATATATCTTCGAAGCGGACATTAATGTATAAAACATGAGAGAAATCTAGGGATTTCCGAATGCCAGCAGAGATATAAATGACGAAACACGCCCAACTACAAGACGGAAGGTAATGTGCTCCAACTCCACTGCGTCCGTCGTATCTAATGGCTCGATAATTAACGTCCCTGTAATTATCGCGCGATCCATCACAACTCCGAAAATAAAATGCATGCGGCATGTGCCGTGAAGATCCTGGCAGAATCTAATTGACGAAGCGAGGCCATAACGCAATTCGCAACATCGGAATAGCTGGGAACTGCTTAATTAATCGTAGATACAAGCGAAGCACGTGCCTCCATTCGCGGGACGAAAATTTCATGGGCGTGCGTTATTGCCGCGTGCAGAAGCACGTCTCGATCGTTCGGAATTGGCCCCTGGCCAGGCGTGTACTCACTGTCGCGAAAAGAATGAAAGCGCGAAAAAAGAAAAAGGAAAATACGAGAGAGAGAGAGAGAGAGAGAGAGAGGAAAAACAGGGAAAGAAGCGAACGAGACAAGTTGCCTCGAGACGTGGCATTCGGGTCATTGTCACTCTATAGTTAGATCGACTCTGACACGAGTCTGACACGACTCTTCCGAGCCGATCCAAGTTCTTAAATCATCCTTTATCTCCTTCTCGGGATCCTCTCAAGATAATCGAAGTTACGCCGGCATAATTCGTGGCGCGAGGAAGAGCGGCGAAGATAAATCGGGAGAGTAAGGGAATAGAAGCGAACGAGGAAAACGGAGGAGCCGGCGGCGTCTATGCGCCTGGCGCGATCCCTACTTCACATAGTAAAATTAGCTCGTAGACGGCTAATGACGGTTAAACAAAAATGATGTAAGCGAACATTAAAACGGCACGGCCTATTGGAAAAACATAGGAGGAAGAAACTGAAAAATAAACGATGCCGGTCTTTCGAGGGAAAGAGGAAGAACGAAATAGACCGTGTTGAAAAGTGAATGAGTCAAAAGGGACAAGAGGACGGGACGAAGGACAGCGAGCCGACGAAAAACGACGAGACGGCTGAGGGCAAAAGGAAAAATGGAGAAAAGGAAGGAGAGGGAAAGCGGAGGGGGAGGAGAGTGGACAGAAGAAAAATAGCTGAGGAGAGATGAGACGTGGGACGGAAAAGGCCGCGCGCTCGCGAGATTGATTTACAGCGGTACGGGGACACCCTGTTAAAATACGAGAAAGGGAGGAACGTCTTTGATCGGCTCCGTCAAGGCGACGACTCCGACAGCGACCCTCAGAGACGTACTAGCGCCTAGGAGGTTTAAGGGGTTAATATGCTTAAGGTTTCCCTCTTGGCAATGAACTAGATATAAGCCTTTGTAAGCATCGGGTAAGTTGCTTCGACGTAGCCGCAACCGAGTACCGAGCGATGTCGATTTTTACCTAAACTCGATCGTTTGGAAGATTTAAAAGAAAGTTATTAAATACACATTCCCACGCTTTTCATATGTCATCGTTCGCTGGGACACGCTTCGTAGTATATTGTCTCCCCTGCGGTGCACATTGAAGTGCGCGTAGAAGTGCACGTAGAGAAACAGAGATAAAGGGCGGGAAAGAGAAAGAAAGAAGCTACATAGATGAAAATCGCATAAGAGCAACTGACGATCGATTACCTGAAGAAACAGCATGAAGCAGACCCACTGATAGTACCTGTACTCCTTCCTCTCGCTCTCCGGATGCGACTTGGAATTGTCGACACCCGGGAAGGGCACCTCGTAGCCCTCCCTCTTCTTGTACGCTGCCGTGATCGTGTACGTGCTGTGGATCCAACAGTACGTGTTCAACACGTCTTCCGGAAGATCCTTGCTGTGTATGCAATCGATCGGGTTGCCAACGTACTGACGGGTCGTGACGATCAGCGAGAAGGCAATCAACAGGATCACGGTTAAGCTGTAATGCAGTCGAAAGACGGCTGTGTCGATGTGGATATGAGAGATCTTAATCAGGCTCTTCAAACCTCGGAATATGTCCAGCATTTTGGATCAGGTGATGCCCACACAACGATGACAATTTCGGATCTACATTTTCCGCTGCCTAAAAGGATTCAAAGGAAGAACCCTGCTAATTCAATGTTCAAATACCTTAACTGGACATGACCATCGTTCGTATTTTTCAATTAACTTTATGCTGGCATACAGACAAATTGTCGCAAATTCTCCAGCATTGGTATTTCTCTCGTGGTACGTATTCTTTGGTTCTCTTGTCTATGGACTAGATGCTATTCTTTGATATTGATCATTCATTAACTAGAGCCATCCAGTGGTCTATTCTAGCGACCAACGACTTTCGAATTTCTGTATGATTCATCTTAACAACCTTATGTTCTAATGTCTAGAGACAACCCTTGTCAATGATGTCTATTTGAATTAAACTTCTGAACGCTTATCACTCTTATCTCTACAGTCCTCTGTCGACTGTATGACTTTTCCAACGATCCACAGCCTCGAAATCTTCAAACGATTCAGCAAATACTGTGCCGATAACATCTCGTTCTTCATCCCTGTCTCTTACGTCCCTCTTCGTTCGCGTTCCAATAATGATATATCTAAATCATATTTCTATACGTTTTTATATTTCGAGCGATGAAATGCTGGGATGCGAAGCTTTTACACACAAACTGTTCGTCGATCTTCAATTGTAGAGCTGCCCCAGTTTCTAAGAAACTTCTAGGATCTCTTCATTCGCGACCCGTTCGTCCGAGAAGAAGACAATTGGGAGCGATGTTTCGCGAAAGTCCCGAGAGGACGCGTCGCACGAAAATACTCACTCGCAAGTAGATTCAGGTTTCAGGATTCTGAGAACTTGCAGATTTCTACAATCACAGTCGTAGGATCAGCCAGTTTTCTCGTCAATCGGAAAACCTGTTAGAGTGAAACCTAGGACTCCTAGGATGCAACACGCCGCAGAGATCGATTGTTCTTCGTTCCGTTCACTGGAACCGGCATCACAATTTCGCAAACGTTTTGCAAGTTTCTGACAGAATGTTGGAGAGTGTCCTGGGAGCATGATAACATTGCCTATTGTTGAGTGCCGGACGACACATTGGCAGAGTCCGACGTATCTGAGTCAACGTGGCCTAGAAAATCTGTACGATTAACGCGGGGGGGAACACTTCAAAGCACCGTCTTTTCTGGCAGCGTGGCCGACTCTAAGCAGCTATTAACCGCAGAATGAGAAACCGGCGGAACGAAAGAGAAGATGACAAAACGAGCGACGGGGAAAACAAAGGACCGCGAGTGAGAAAGACGATCGCGAGGGGAGGAACACACGCACGTACAGGAAGGGTGTTGGGAGTTTTGTAATTTTGTTTGATCTGCGCGCCATTCTATTTTAGCGTTTACGTGTACAACTGCACTTCGCTAACGGCGGAACCGCACGTAACGAATCAGCCACGTTCGAAATGCGTGAGGACAAAATACAGAAATAGAGCAAACTACATTCTCCCTTGCCCGTCTCACTTTCTTCCTCTCGAGCTATCTTTCCTCTCGATCCCTCAAGGGACCTTATGGCTATCGCCCCAACTACTCCACGTTCTTGCTCGCATTCATTTTCACGGTTCTCCGCACCACTTCTTTAACGTTCGTTCGTCGACGCGACTCTTGCTTCGAACGTCTCTACTCGTGATGTCAGTTTTCAAAGAAAAACAAACGACGGGGAGCCACCCTACACCCTACACGGTACCACGTGCGGCCTTGTATTTGGCGACGTGTCGACGGACACGATTGTCATTAACCTCGAAGAACGAAACAGGAAACGGACAGTCCTCACTGAGGAACACTACTACACGAATTGCTCTCTTTTGAGGATAGTTTGCTATTCGCTCGTCATCCGAAACGAAGTAGAAAGAAGGGTACAAAGTTACCTACGAACAAGAATATCATGAGATTCAATGACGGAAGGAACCTTAAAGATATTCCGCGGCGAAGTAGTCTCGCTGATAAGGTGCGTGACATATTAGAGCTACATATCGGCACGAGATGAAGAAAGCTACAAGCACAAAGTCCGCCTCTGACTCCCTCCTTCCCTTCCTCCGGTCTCCCCTTAGCGCGCGTACACGGTTATCTTGTCAATCAGTAGCCCACACTCGTAGTAAACTCCGCCGACCGTAAAGTTTAAATAAAGCACGCCGGAAGCATTCGATTCGATTCGATTCGATTCGATTCGATTCGATTCGATTCGATTCATCGTGTACGTCGATTCCACTGAAACTCCGTTATCTCCCTTCCCTCGCTCTCTTCATCTTTCTCTTTTTCTCCGCCAAGCCTGTCTGCCCCACGTGCAGATTAACAAACATAAGATCGATCGACGCCAATTAACAGTGCCGAGAGCGGACCAACCGTGAATGACGATAAAGTCAACGTATAGCTATTGGCGAAATGAGATTTCTTTCGGCGAACAGGAGAAGAATGAGAACGGTGGCGGTGGCGTGAAAGCACGATGATGATCGGCACCGCATATAATTAAACCCATTGCCACATGCCCGCCAGAGGAAGACAATGCTGACCACGCGACGATATAATTAGATACACCGTGCGCGGCTCATAGTAAACAATGTTCGACGGACGAACGATGCCTCCCTCCCCGGTAGGAGAACGATTCCTTTTGACACAATCGTTCGACAGAGGATCGACGAAGCACGAGGATCTACGCGGACGGCAACGTTCGTTGGACACATGAAAGAGCACGCCGTCCGGCGTCCCTCCTTCGTTCAATCTGAAAAAGTCAGATTTCACATAGCGACGGACGCCAACGAAGACTCTTCCTGCGTCTCTTCACGACCGTCAAGAAGGCGCGCACGAGGTCTGACAATGAGCCGTGCGATTCGCGCGTCTGACGTTAACGAGAGCGACGGGAGTTCACGAACTTACTCCGCCGTTAGGTCAACTTGTCTAACACAGTGGCACGTTGTCACGCCGACGCCGACGTAGCAAACGATATCTCGCTGGCCGAACTCTATTGAACGATCGAGACTCATCGCTACAGGGACGATGAATTGCGCGAGTCTCCGCGTTAATTGGCGCTCTCAGAGGAGCGTCCCTAACCACGCTGATCTTTATCGCGCGCGCACCATTCCGCACCTTCCACACGCCACGCTCATCCACGCTCGACTCCAAACGGCGATTCGTGCCTCGTAGGCCAGGGCACGGCACCTCCCGTAGGAGTCCGAGCCGAGAGAGGAGTCAGGGTGCTCCAGGAATAGAAACGCCGAACCCGAACCGTAGGAGTGCGTAAGCGCAAAACGTTAAAACGGCTAAGCTGGCTCGAGAGCCGCGAGGCGCCGAGCGAGCACGCGAGCGTGCTCGTTCAGATGCTGCGAGATGCGTCAGTGCCGTCAGTGGTATCGTGCGACGCGCCGCGTCGTGCACCCGTCCTTTCACAACTCAATGTTGACGAGTGAAACTCTTCCTAGGGGTAACATGTTACCCTAAAATGTCTCTGAACTTCTTTTCGCTCATTATATAATTATTCTTTCGCTGTAACTCCTTAATCAATACTCGTCTTCTCGATGGATCGATGCGGCCTAGGTGGCCTCTGTACACACCCTTGGCCGTTGTTGTAACAAATTATTCTTAAACTCGCGAAAGAAGAATAAGATGGCCAGAATTTGAGTGCAGCCTCTAACGAAGCATTCGCAAATGGTTCGCGCGCGAGCCGATCCTGTTAGTAACTGCACACCGCAAGGAAAGTACCGGCTTATGTTTATGGCAATCATATAAAACGGGCGAGGAAAGTTACGAACTCATGAAACCACCTAAACGAGCACTCATATACCGCAACATTGATACTTGGTTTTCGAATATTAATTTGGATGTGATTGTGTTTGACACACTGAGTGCTAGTCAGACACATATAACTGACCGTGTTCATCCTTTGTCCTATGCCTCCTATGGTTTCATTCCCTTTATCAAGTATCAATTAAAATTGCAGTTATATTTGAAAAAAGTAGGACGACCAAAGCTTCAGAACTATCATTCTGCGTTGCAGTTTGCAGTCAATGCATGAGAGAAATCCAGTTCATCGAGCGTACTAGTATTCATAACTTAAGGGACGATTTATCGATGATCCCGTAAACGGATGTTCATGAGAATATCTGCGGGACGAAAATTTCTCCGAAAGAAACGGCATTATCCCGAAGACGCTGATCTTCGTTCACGTTAGTCATGAAGTTAGTCACACACGCCGGGCCACCTCGAGAGTGGCCGGTGTGTTGCGAGAATGAAAATAATCAATTCCCACCCCTCTCATGTCCCGATGCGTCAAGTTGCTTCCTTCCTGTGGGGACGCTTTTTAAACACGAGTCAATCAGATATCCATATTAACGCATCACTGTTTACGCCCGCCCGTTGAATGCCTCGCTTTCTACGAAAGAAGGTTTGTGCCCGATCGTTTATATCTTTAGCGTTAGATTTCGTGCAACCCCAATGCCTACACGGGTTATGTGCGAAGGCGCGCGCGTAAACATTTATGGACCGTTAATAGATAATGCGAATGAACGGTCGAAATCTTGAATCGTGAACTTCCTTTACGGCCGCGGGTGCATTGACGTTTGGATGATTTACCGCCAGAGCGCGCCTCTTCCTCGGAGCGGCAAAAAAAAATGGATGACTTGCCGATGTACATTACAATTCACTCGCTGTACGGGGGGTTAAATTAAAATTGCCCCTGATTATGCTAGTTTGTTCAGCGTATTTTTAACCGCGTTTTCGCGGCGCACCCACGCGAAATAGCAAACCAGATGTCTGCATAACGATACTTGTAAGCTATAAATGTGTCTTGCTATAAACTTTCTGCGTTTGAACACTGATCAGTGATACTGCTTAAAAAGCACCGCGTAACACTCTTCAAATTTATCTGTTAAACATGAAGAATAAGTATCATTTGGCTATAAAAAGCATAAGATTCTACGGCGAGGGAAATATATTTTATGAGCAGTCAGAATCAGCTGCAAAAGTCTGCGAAACCTTACCTGAAATAGCAGGACAAATGCGACCCACTGGTAATATTTGACCCGCCTCGTGACCCCATCATTGATTCTTCGATGATCCCCCGATCGATGCTCATTTCCAGCATGACCGTGGGATGGTGCGACGCCAGGAAATGCAACGTTAACGCCAGCGACGCCCAGCATCGCACTGGTCATAAAGTATGTACTGTGTATCCAGCAGTAAGCATTAAAGGCTTCTACGGGAATGTCTCTGTAGAGAAGAAATTAGAAAAATTACATTGAACCCGACCGTCGCAATGACATGATCTTTTATCATGCAATAAATGCTCGGCGTGCGAGTGTTGTTCGGATGTAAGAATCGAATTAACTCGCGTATTACCGCTTATAGAGTAGTCTCTTAGAGTTTGACCTGTCTGTTGGCCCTCACTATGACTGTTACGTCAGTACGTAGTAAAGATAGTACTACACAATGTCCGTGAATGAAACTCATCGTAAAACCAGTACTAGGATAGTAAATAACAGAATATATGCACTGCGAGACCGGTCTATGACAAGTAACGAAGGAAGCCTGCGGTTGGCATCAACCTACTAGAATATCTGTGTAAAATCATTTATATGCTAATCGTTATCTATGGTAGTTCCCTCTTTGATCGTGGGTCTCACGTGTCTAGATATTTTCTCGTTGTTCATAGCAGACAGGGTATGCGCTCTGCCGAATAATAATAATCTGCATTCGTGAATATGCACGGTTGTATGCGGTAGTACTTTTAATATAGGTTTTCGTATACAGAAAAATTTTAAGCGGCAATTCTGAAGTTAGCCATGCTAATACCTATGGGCGCTTAGTAAGTACCTTGTGTGGACGCATTCAATCGGATTTCCCACGGTTTGCTTGCTGCTAATAATTACGGAGAACGCTAGAATCAAGATCGTCGTTAACGCGTGCAGCCTGAAGACGAGGCCGTCATTCTTTATCCGTGACACCTGCGAATTACGAGTTGATCAGGTAATAAGGAGTCTTGAAACAGTTTCACACTTGAAACTCACACGTATGAGGTAGTAGAATCCTGTGACGGTGTCGATCATGGTGCCCCCGTTTTCTGATTGCTGCGTGGTATCGCCGTTGACAGGCTTCGTACCAGACATACGAGTACGAGTAAAACCGTTCGCTTAAGATCCTTGTGATATTTTTTGCGACATCCGAGAATTGATATAAAAAACTTTGGCGCGTCTTCTTCTACTCAACGCTACCAACATTTCTCGTCGAGGACCCGTCGTGTCTTTCGACGACCGCAAACCACCGGGTTTCATCTTGGCGCCAGAATCGGTGCAGCACGGTTAAATCCAACAGCTCGCACCCTTAGTTTTCCCGAAGAATGTTTGCAATACCGCGAATACCCTTGTGGATATAATTAGAGCAACGGTAAATGCCAAGTTTTGTGACGGCTTCATTAGATTGTGGTATGGCACGAATATCGCGGTAAAGCCGGTCCGGTGAAACGGTGTCGATTATTGCCGACTACCGTCGGCGTCGGCGGATGTCATATTTTAACGCGATTATGGATTGCCAGCAGATGGCTCGTTTGCCAGCCGTATGATGGCTTTACAGGCGATTCGGCGAAGTATCACTCAGATGTACTTGTTAGCACGTTGCGGCTCCCAAATCTTGTTTCGATTGAAAATAGAGCAAATATCACGGTGAGGAAGGTGGTGGTTGGCGGCCACGGCGTCAATGTGACCACGGATATGAATAGCTGGCAGATGGTCCCTTATAATGCTTTTTCGAGCATCCGAAAGTTCGAGAAAATACTACTTGTTAGCACACAGTAAGTATCACGACTTGTAAGCTTCGATTACGATCGGTCATCCATTCTCATCGTAACATACGATTCTAAATGACTAAAATACGTTCCACGTAGGCACGTACCGCGATCGTTTCTTAAACGAAACCAAGTGCTTCTTGTAAAGCAATTTTATCACTAACCGTTCAACGAACTGATTCACGAAAGTGATTCACTCGGCCAAAAACGTGATTCCCTAGATCCGTGCAAGTTTCGTACGGCGACGTTGCTTTACGGATGTCCGTAATGCAGCCAGAGATATCATTTGGCCGTGCAGACAAGAAACTCTTCCACGTGACACTCATGAAACCTTGGGCTAACAATGAAACCGTCGGAAAGACGCGGGAGTCGCGGTCCTTACGGAAGATGGCTTGCACGCGTACGTGCGCGTGTGCGACAGTAACGAGTGGTACTTGCGGAGGCTCGTTCGCGTTCGCGGGAATATAGAGGCGAGAGTGGGCCGACAAATACGCGGGACATGCGTTTGAGGTATGTCGAAGCGGGTGCCTTTGAAACTTTGAAACGAATAACGCGCCGCGCGCTCACGACGATCCCTGAGGAGGGACGACTGAAAACGGACGACGCGTGACCCACTGCGAAGCTGCCGGAACGCTCTTCTTGCCTCTTACTCGGCCGCTGCCAAAACACGAGTCACCAGTCACGACAGAGAAGCAACGCGCTGCCCATCGCATTTTCCCGGAGGATCCCGATCTCTCGGTCCAATTTTATTTTCGTATTTTTCACCCTTGTCTCTCCCTCTCTGCTGGTGTTCGCGGCCGCGCGACACTCGATCGACTCGAATGCCACGCACTTTGGCCCACCCACGCTTCCACGATATCCCGCGTCATCTCGCATGCTCATCCTCGAAAGAAAGACACTTCTGCGCGAAATAAATCTAACGCTTCCAGATCGAACTTTGGCAAATGGACGTCAGCGTATTGTTGCATCTCACCCTGATATGTAAAATCCCAAATTCATTCCGTACCGTGGGGCCGTGTTTATTGAGAAAATTGCATAAATGATTTTTGGCTCGAAAAACTGTAATGGAGATACGTGGGAAAATGGTGAAAAAAATGAACAATTTAAAATTGGTTAAATTTTGAATTTTTTTCACCCTGGACCTGCACCATTCCATGGGGAGTAATTTGCGCTAAAAATATGCCACCAGTTGCATGCTGAACTCTTAATAGTTTCTGAAGATATCACAATTTTTCAGGGGAGAAGTCTTTTTTGCTCCTCTTTTACCGGGTCTACTCCATCTTCGTTTCCTCATTGCGAGACTCGATACGTAGCCATCCGAGTTTTATTGCCAATTTCTGTCCCATTCCGTTCTCACCTCCTTCTTTTTCTCTACTCGAAACATCGAGACGCGCACGTTCACAGGAAGCATCTTTTCACGACTGTGTTTTTAGCTTCTTGTCCGCTGTCATGCCGTTTTTTTTCTATCTATTTTCTGTATCGTTTTTCTCCATCCTCGTCTGCCATAACACGACAGTCAGTTTGAGATTCAGCAAGAATAATTTTTCCCTCGTTGCATTCTAATTTAATTTTACTGTTAGTGTTTCCTTTTCCGATACTGTCTGTACGCTCGATAATCTGCACCAAAGCATATACTATGATACAACCCGATTTGATAATACCTGAAACATTACTCATTTAACGTGTTTCACAGGTTTCACTGTGTTTTGCAGGATGACGCATTCTGTGAAATAACCGTCTGAACGAACTAATCGTTCTTCTAGATGCATCTTGCACCTGTTCTCGCTGACGCATCGCAAGTACTTAGCGTAAGATTTTATCGCTGTACGTATTTTCTTCCGTTCTTATCTGTTTGCCCTTCGTGCCAGGTGCTTGAATGCTTTGGCACGCGTACGAATGTAAAACGTACACTTTATACTGTGATTCTTTCCCCAACAAGATCTTGATGGTCGTTCGTTAACCTGATCGTGGGCGGTCAGAGTGTTTCAATTTCCCGAGCAATGATTATTGGTCAGAGGTATGTAATTCGTTCGCGTAAGAGTTCCAAGTTGGACCCGTGCACGCGTATTTCATGTGGATGCTACTATAGACTGGCATCGATTGAAGCTTTGCACAATGTCATTTAACTGTGTATATGCAATGCAGCGATGAAAGAGCACAAGAGAACCTAAAACAAATATACGGAGTTTGTGCTATCAATAAATTAACTACTCGGGTATCGTTTTTTATTTGAAAAAGCTCATGGAGAAATAACGTCATACCACGAGGTAACGAATAAGTTAAACGTTAAAACAAATATATAGTGCTCAATAAGGCGCTGAGAATTATTAGCAGTTTACTTTTCGATTCTGCCTTCGGCCTTTATTCTCTTTGTTCTGGTTACTTTGAAAATAGCCAAATTTCTTCTTAAGACAAAACCGTTACGCATTTAAATTATGCATCGATTTAGCTATACGTCAACACCTACGTTCCGTAACAGTGGTCGAGCGCAATACTTACCCGAGCAAGTTATTAACAGTGGCATGTAGAATTAAATCGTGACGTAGAAATATCCCCCCATTTCAGCACACAACTTCATAAATCAATACCCAGCACTCGTTTCGACGTCATGAATTTTGCACGCATGAAACCAGAATGGATTTGTCTTTTAACAGTCGCTTAGTAGCTTTACATTTAATCTTTATACAGCCACATTGGTAGGTACATGAACGTTTTTGCTTAAACCAAAGCAGGAATGGTCTTACGTACTATGAAGCTGTGGAAGACCCATGATACTGAAAGTCTTCGTCGGCGATGTAGCGTCGCCACTGGAACACAAACGGGTAAATATCTTATAACTCGGTGCTGTTTAGCGAGCGAAATCGCTTCGGCAACCCACGATACGATATGTAAATTTCTCAATAACTTCCAGTTCAAAGAATATTCACGAGCTATGTAGATAATACGAGAAACAATTCGGCATACGATACAGTCGCAAAGATCATTCAAGGCTTATCGATAAATGGTAAAGAACTGTAACAGGTCAGACATTGAAATCGTCTGACAAATAACCTTAAAGCGCACGCTAAATGTTTAAACAAATCTGTCTACATAACTGAGAATCATAAGAATCCCTTGACCTCGTGAGCATTGTATGGCTACGATTAACATCACGGAAAAATAAATGTAACCGGCTTCAGTCGCAAGATTATACTTTGCAACATAAATTGAACTATAAAAATGGTTCACGATTTACGGTCTTACAAGGAAATAAAAAAGAAATCTGATTATGACTCGTTGCTATTCCAATGACACTAGGTAAGAAGAAACTATCTTTTTTACCGATCATGAAACATGTCTGTCTGACACGAGCCGCACGCGCGTTTCTCAACGATTAAAATTCTATAGAAATTAGACAAAATACGAAAGTCCCTTGCAATATGGAATGATGATGCGTACAAATTTGTTCATATGATGAAACGTCAGTGCAACGCGAAGGTTATTGCGATCAACGAACCAAGTTCTAGAGCACAACTGAGACGGACAAAAACACAATAGCATGCTTTGAGCAAGAAACAAACGCTTATTGCAGGGAGAAGGAACAGTACTTACATTATCGTGAAACGTGTCACGTACGATCGCCATGAAGACGAATTCGCATCACAAGGGCAGAGAGTAGGATCATATAAAAAAAAAGTAATGGCAAACACAACTTTCTTATGCGTGGTTTAAAAAGTAGAGCACTCACGAACACACACGAGTGAAAAGACAAAATCGCTAAGAACAAATACATATACTGAATAATGATGAATTAAATTATGATCAAATACTCTGAAGCATTCGAAATTGATGAACGATAGAAGGCACGACGCGTGCCTCTTCTCACTCTTACTGTTCCCTTGCCCTTTCAATGCAAATTTGCCTAAAACAACAAAGACGATCTCCTCCCAGCGCACGTGATATACGCACAAATGAGATTCAAAGCCACTCTGCGAGACGCTCACGCGTCTTCTCATCACGTTTCTAAGACCTTCTACATCAGTCGTACGTAGTGTAGTAGGTATTTAAACTATTAGATATGAAAAATATTTATATTCCGAGCTCACTCTTACTCCGTCTCTGTTCTTCATAATGAACACAAAGGCACATCAATAGAAAAAAAAAAAAACCTCGTCAAATATTGGCGACACGGAGGAGCTCGAAAGAAAATGACGAACCACCGTTGTGGCTCGAGTCAGTCCGTGTACCTAAACCTAGATTAGTGATTCTCGTCGTTTGATCGCCGTTACATGGTGCGCAAACGATGAAGTCTATGCGTTGACTGGCGGAAAGTACGGATTGCTCGTCTTCTTGGTTAGTTCTTCAAGGAACTCGCAGTAGACGTGCGAATCCATGTTGGATGAGAGTACGTAAAGAATCCACCAGTCTCCTAGATCCACTTTTCCGCTAATACTTCGACATGTCTCCATCGACAGCAATCTGGAGGAGACGTGCAGCAGTCTGGGTCGAACGGACGGTGCGAAGATAATGGCTGCCCTGTAAGCGAGCAGACCGAGCAGTAGGACGGAAAGAATGGTGAACCAGAACCAGATAAAGATGTATGTCTTCTCGTTGACGATATTCAATGGCAGAATGCAGAGCGAGTCGTGTTTTTGTATCGTGCCCGATGCACCATACTTGTGGAAGATGCACTTGGTGACTCGTGGGAAGACGTAGACCATCGGGTCGATACGTTCCTCCTGTGGGGCGTCGGAAAATTGCAGGACACGCAAGCCATAGCTGAGGAACTCGCCGTCGAAGAAACGATTCATCAGGTACAGCTGACCCAAGACGTTCACCAGGCAGAGGAACTCACAGGCGAAGTACCGATACACGTACGCGTTGTGAGTCTGAAAAGGACCGACCCAATCGGTGAATTGAGGCGAATTGGACTCAATGAGGCCGAATTGGATATAACGCGAGCGTCTCCCTCTACCCCACCGCTCATTTTCCATATCGTTCAATCTTTCTTCTCCTCCCTGCACACCCCGCCCCTCCAATTATACCTCTAGACGGTATTGTAATATTTAAATTTACATTTCGCGTACGTGTCCGTCGCCAGGTTGACGACGCAGAAACTGGTGCTGCCGACTAAGCACCGAACAGTCCAGAAATCAAGAACCAGCAGAAATTTCGATGGAGGCGCTATAAATGCGTTGCGTTCCTCTCGATCAAAGAATCTCGCTTCTCTCACCTGTATATGTCTTGACAGATAATTCATGAGCACGTCTTTCTTCTTGTCGATATTCTCCTGGGTATCGAGTCCGTGATTCATTCCCATGACAAGCGTGCTGATCAGTCCACCCTCCCAGGCGTTCCAAAGCCACTGGGGCACGTAACATAGGACTGCCTGTAAGTGAGAAATGCAGAGGCTGGCAAGAAGAAGGACTTGACCGTATAAGCGAAGAAGGCAACGTGACCGCACTCGATCTATCGCATCGTTTGCATGCACGTATGCTCGTGTCAAATAACAGTTATAAAAGGCAGTCCAAAGAGGGTGGAGATAGGTGGAGGAAAAAAAAGGCTACTCGGAAACAGACTGAAAGCTTAGCTCCTCACTCTTATCGACGTCTGCCGGGCATCGCGCGTGCAGGATTGTCGATAAAGGAGTCCTTACCTGGAAGAACAACACGAAGCAGACCCACTGGTAGTACGTGTAGTATTTCCTCGCGTCAACGTCCCCAAAATCGTTCGCAACACCTGGATGAGCTACCTCCGTACCAATCTAGACATATAAAGTGACAGTGCTTATCAAATTGAAATACGATACACAGGAAATGGTGCAAAAGAAGGCATACGATTATTTCCCAATAAACATCCAAAACCCATTCGTCCCTCTTTTGTTAGATAATTTTGTCGATCGTCATAAATTTCGCGTGCATAACACCTACAATAGCACTGTACGTGCCCGTATACGTAATTTAGCTGCTTGGTATAATTGGCGCACAATCGAAGACACATGCGTAACGAGGGCCTCTCGCTTAGTGGTTCGATAAATAGTCTGATGATTATGCGAGCGCTCGTCTTTCAGACGCTTGTATAGCGACGCCGCCGCATGGTGATAGTAAAATCTATCAACCAGTAATAAAGTTACACACGTTCCGGATTACCGAATTTCATGTCGAACGCTCGACATCGCGTCGTTAACGATGTTAATGAACGCTTAAATATTCTACTTCTTTACGCAAATAGGCGAATCTGTCAGCATATCAACGCCATTCGCCTTCTACAGTAAGACAGTCGAAACTTATCGAGCACGTGTTTTTTCGTTCGTCAGGTATCGGTGCAAAAAGCAGCAAATGTCTTCACGGTCTAATGGTGAATGACTGACAAAAAGCATTCTGCATTGGAAAGGGCAAAGGCGGAGAGTAGTCGATACAGCCGAGGCAAGGAGAGAACCAGAGTTCGTTGCCTATCCCGAACGACCGTGACGCTGATTCTGTACGGTCATTCCACACTTTTTTCCGACTCGTTATAACGGTCAACTTTGATCTGAGCGTTGCGGAAGCGATCTATATACGCGCGTATACGTATATTGAAATAAATCATTCTGTGGCTCATGAAGAACGAATAGGCGACAAGCCGAAGCTACCCGGTGGTATTCATACGTAAAGTATCATAGTAATCGTTCGTCACTAATAAATATCACTGGAGATGCTCGAATCAAAAAGCACCAACAATTCGCCATAGAATCAAGTGGGCCAATAAATTAGTAGGGCACGTCATAGCTGTCCTCCCGATTACATTCGTACCTCGAAATTTATATTCGTTAATGAAGTGCTATTTACGGATGCGTTAAGATATGCGAACGACATGCAAATCGGTTCGCGTGGCCGGTGGTACCACCGAATAAAAACTGCTCCGAAAGAAATGTGATAAGTGGCAGGCAAGGCGTCAGAGATTACCCACCTGTCGATTGAAAGCGTCCGGCATGGTAAACGTGGAAGTTATCCAGCAGTAGGTGTTGATAGCGTGCGTGGGTAGTCCCTGGACGATGCAGGATATCGGATTACCAACATACTGGGTGGCCGTGATCAGCACCGAGCACGTGAATAATAGCACCGTGGTGAAATGATTGTGCATCCGGAACACCATCGAGTCCGTAGTAATTTCCTGCCATTTGAGATACTGGCCCAATCCTCCGAGTAGCTTATACATCTTGGCGCGGTCGTCTTGTCAACAACAATGTGTCAAGGCTGTGCCCCTTGTGCGCCTGTTGCGCTAATTTTTCCTCCGATGCAGCCGACGGGCACGGTCGCCGTCGGCGGAAGTCGTGAATAACGTCGGATACTCGAGAAAGCTACCGGCCGCACGGCGTCCACATCTACTCGTTACAAAAGCGGAAAAACGAAGCAGAACACGGCTAGAAGAGCCTTCGTACTCTGGCGTAGTGTGTGTCCACGCGGCGTGTCTCCTCTCCCTCCTTTCCCCTTTTCGTCACTCTTTCGCTCTGCCTCCTCCTTTTCCTCTCGCTGCCGCCGTCCTTCTCTTCCTTTCCTTTTGCCCTACTCCTCTGGCTCAGTTCACTCTCTTCTTCGCGTGTGTCCGTCGCACGAAGCGTCGTGATCGTCGTCGTTGTTGTCGCCGTCTCATCAATTCTCATTACCTTCGTGCGATGATCCATTCGCGAACACGTGGCGACCCCCTGGCATGTCAACGATTCATCCGTGACCGTACTTTCTCGCAACTGACACGTCGAGGCTACGAGTCTTGTGGGACTCTACTCACAATCAGTGAACGCATGAAGAGACTCGGATACCGGGTCCACGCTGGCCACGCGTCGCAGTTGTTCGTTTCAGTCTTGATCACAGATGTGGAAATTTTTCTCTTTCCCCGTCTCCTTCGTTTGTCTCTCTTAGCACGCATGTGCGCAGACGCTTGTTTTCCGACGCGATTAGCCTACGTCCTACAATGCCCGCGCAATTGAGAGAAAATGCCGGTACCTACCGATACTACACCTCTTGCGTGTCACGGAGGCGAAACTCACTAAACTGTCAAACGTGTGAAGCTGCTCCCTCCTCCATCACCACGTCCCGTCCACACGTATATAGTATACCTCCTGATGTACACAACCTGTCGCAAAATTGTGCAACACAAGGCGAACCTCGTGGCCGAGAGATGCTCCCTTCCCCGGTATCTTTCTTTCTCCTTCTTTCACCTTCTTTCTCCTTCTTTCTCCCGGCACGTAATCTTCTCCTTCCCTCTCTCTCCCTTTCTCTTTTTCTCTCCTTCGCACACACCCTGCGTGTTCTCCGTTAAACACCTCCCTCTACCTTTCTCTCCCCCTTTCTCGCCCAGCTTTTTCACTCGGTATCGCCAGGTATATCGTGCGGTCAGAGTACGCTCGCAACACTGAATACCATGTTGTGTCGGCGTTACACGTACGTACGTAGCAGCTCTCTTGAGCGGCGACTGACGAGAAGTCGCGGTGGTTTGTTGTCCGGACGAGGGGTGAGGGGAGGGAGATCGGTGCAGAGGGGGTTCGTCGAGGGTACAAGGGGGGCCCTGATGAAGAGTGGCTGAAGGGGAAGGTGAAGAAATGGAAGGGGGTCCCGCGGATGGAGAAGGGTAGAAAACGGTGGGGAGACCCCTTGTTGGGACGGACACGGACGGCTGCCCGACCAAGCCCCCCCCCCCCCCTCCCTCCTGCCTTTCTCGCCCAGCTACAATCCCTACTCTACAATGGCTCCATAGTACGTGCTCTCGTAGTCTCGCACACTCGCCTATCCCACTTACTACCGTTACTCTGATTCTCGTTCTTTCTCGATGTCGAGTTTGTTCCCTGCTTCGCTCGCTCGAGAGAAGGCCCTTTTCCCTCCATCAACCCTATGCATGTGCCCACGTGCACGTAGGCAAGCAGGGCGCCATTGCGCTTGGTGAGACGGAAATGCCAGGGTCTGCCGGGCCCAGGCCAGATGCCGCCCGAATGCCCGAATGCCCTTCAAAATTCTACACCCGTCTTCGCGTCCCTCACTTTTCTCAGAGCCACGACTCAAATAATTTCACGTAGAAGAAGAATACGTGCGGGCACTTCTTTTCAGCGGCACCATTGCATTTGTGTCGCGGATGATGTCATTTCCACGGGAATGAAGTATCATTGTAAATGTCTAATGATTCAACGCACATTCTTAAATGTAGTAACACGCAAGTATGTACTGCAAATATGTTAAGGTCCCAAGGCAAGAGACTTCCGGCTAATCTGCATAAGAAGAGTCATCCGTTTAGTAGGTTTGGGGTAAGCAGAGGCTTTCAAATTTCAACGTCGTCGTCTGTGGACGTAGCGGTTTATGAGATCTTTTTCAAATAAATCAATATGCAGTTGCGCCGCTCTCAACGGCCAGTTGTCGTGGAAAACTTTGTAAACGTTTCGCGGAACGAAGTTTCATTATACTCGCGCATTCGCCGCAACTCTCACGCCGCTGCTGTAAAAGTAATAACTCTGCCGTGGGTCTTCCAGAGAAAAATCGTTGAACCTTCAACGGGCTTGCTGGGTGTGTTGCGTTTACGATGGACCTTCATCACCGCGGCGCTTTCTCCAGTCTCCTTGAGACATTACTGGAGCACATCTTACGTTCCGTGATTCCGAGCCCCCGTATATGTGAGTCCCTCCCTTTTCCTTAACCGACTGAATACGTCAGTTCGTGAGCGCCGACCACAGTGTGTCTCAATGAGTAATGCGCTTAATGAGCTGAGTTTTAAAATATTGCAAAGTTTAATCGTGAGTCACACGGAGTAGATGCATCAAGATTATCAGAATCACCACAGTTTCCGTCCCGCGAGACCTTATACGCAGCAATGATACGTTTTTACAGAACTCAGACCCGCAAAATGGCGCCTGTTCATCTTAAGCTTTTCAAACCGACGCTCGTCCGATTCCGGTATCTCAGAACTTTATTCTCGGCGTTATGATCGGCAACAACGGCATTCTCACGCTTGTTAAGCACGTACGTACGCGATGTGGACTTTGCTAGCAGCAAATGATTCAGAACTCAGAAGCATGCTAACAAAGACTTGAAAAGTTGGCTTGCATCGCGCGAGCGTCGTCGACACACGGTTACGTGACGTGTCAGGTTTTTCGTCTTCTTCGTTATGGCAGTCAGTCGCGGCAGTTGGACCAGATGTGCAACATGATGCAATGCAGGTTCTGGGTTCTGGCGCGTACGCAGGCAACGTGATACAGCACGCACTCGTCGACATCTCCGTTTCCAGAGTAACAACGCTCGTTCTTGCGTCGCCTCCAGCATTACGACCCGCGCAATAGATATCTTCTGAAATTGATAGGGTAAGGACGCGGAGGCACGCGAACGAGCAAGTAAAACGTTAAGTGGTAATGATAATCCGATTAAACGTATCGAAAACAACTCGCCTACTCGTTACACGGGATATTAATGCCGATAGTGGTATACATATGTACGCATGTTTGTATCAGGTTCGCAAATATTTCATCTCTTCACATGCAAAGCATTGGTTGAGCCCAATCGACCGTATGCATAAATAATAGCCTACGCATATCATTGACGTAATTGTCATTGATATGAGAAAATAGGGGTATGAATCGTAAGCGCGAAATACGATAGAGTCTCGTAGTTTCGTAACACAACAATTTGCATGTTGCCTACGTGATTACCGTCACGAATTGACGCCTCGCGCTAAATGTTACATTATCCAATCATCGTCGAGGTGTCATGCAAAATACGTTACTCCATCTCACGAGTACCTTGGTATACATATATGCAATGCTAGACCATACTCGGACATATGTATTGTACATTGTACCCAACAGAAGTTATGATAACGTTGAATTCATCCAACTGGTTCACTTTTTGATTAATCAGCTCTTACCAGTGCTTCATATTTAATACATATGCGATCTTGAAGAGCCTAGTGTTGTGCTATCCTATGATCAGTCAGATGGTCCTTATATTCAGGATTTTCTTGAGAAGAAGGTCGTCCAGAAAAAACGTGCACGTGATGGTAATTGATACAGTGCAGGCTGGACGTTGTACCTACGCCGAGTTAGACCGGCAGCCTCATAAAATTGTCACAAACGAATCGACACGAGACGCTTCAAGTTTCACACGACTCCCTTACCGTGCACTAACTATATCGCTCCCAGTGCATATCTCTCTTATCCTCTCTATTCTATTTATACGCATACATATATCGAATACCGCTGTAGTAAAAGCTAATGGACGACCGGTGTCCCATCCCATGCTCCCCTACTGCGCTTGTTCTCTATACACGAATGTCCTTAGACGCAATTATCTTAATTACAGTCCGCTAACGGACGAACGACAATGACTCAGTTGTGCGTCGTGTTGGCTTACCGAAAAATTGCCCTTTCCTCTTTTGACTCTTCACCCGCAGCTTTTGGCCACCAACATACACACGACAATCATCGACTTGTTATCGATCTTCTGTTGTTTTGAGGGCTAACGGAACGTGCGCATTTCTAAATCTAATGTAGCATCCGCAATTACAAGTACTTGCATTCCCTTGAAAATTCATATTTACCTCCTTTAGGTACTATGTGTATACTTATACACCAGTATGCCGTCTCTGTTGAAAGCAATAATGCATTAAAGCAGGATCATCTCTTGTCACGGGAAATATTTGCGATTCAACGCAGGTGAAAGGATGAAGTAGCATGAATTTTAACCACCGCGCTTGGGATTCATCTTGTAAGTTGGCAAATGCGGTGAGTGAAATACACGGAATGTAAGCGAGGCACAGCGCGTATTCAGGTAAAATTCGATTTTACTCCGCGACTCTCTCAATTATCGTTCCAAATCCCAAAATCCTCTATGTAGAAATATAAATCTGCGAGCCGTTCAAGTGATTTCTTAGCACACACCATAATCACTCGTTCTCATCATTAATCCGTACAGCAATTACCTTTCACCTTCACTTTTTGGTCAGTCTTATGCAATACACCTGAACGATGACGTTGATTCGTTGCTCGTAACAGTCCCTCTACCCAGGAACGACTTTCTGAAGGGTGCAACAGAGGGCGCCAAATTGCAGCAAACAGTGACACCGTCTAGACGTTGCAAGGTTTGCAATCCTCACAGGATTACGAAGCAGGAGATGTCTACACGTCGGGGCAACAAGAAGAAAGGAGCCGCTCTTGCATGGGGCAACGCGCTCTCGCGCGCTCTGATCTTTGGAATGTACTCTCTGAACCTCGTCAAACCGGTCCACGGATGATGTTGCCCACTCACCACTGAGAACCACTGTGGGTCAATCGTGTCAATTGTGACGAATGTATGTCGACTCTGCTTGCAGCTCTCTGCGTGCAGTACTTACTTCTTCCATTGGCATTGATTCTGTCCTCTGTAGAAATCGAAAGGTAAAATCGGCGACGTCCTTCGTTACCTTCGGCAGTACCATAGAATTACGAGTCGAAGAACCTTCGTTTTTGCCCTATTGCACAACGTTCGGCAAACCGTAGGCATGAATGGCAATTGTATACAGGAGCATTTTCCAAAATACCTCAGCCATTGAAATAGAAAAGTTGTAATGCAATATTGTTCTAAAGAATATCGTATGTGTCATGTGTGCGGGTATATCTGAAGCAACATCGCGTTCAATTTTGATTGGAATTGGCTATCATAATCGCTACTGTGCACAGCCGGCTACCACTGTTAATATTAAGTATACAGCGTGGAGACCTCGATGAACGTATGTCTAGGTTCTCACTCGACTAGAACCGGATTTATGTATACGATCGTACGATGTACGTAGAAGATGGCTACACGATAACGTCACGATGATCGCACACGTGCGTATGTTTCTCGTTTATCACAGCGACACACGGCAAAGACTCCCCAGATGTTCAAGCAGCCGTTTAGTAAGGTCCCTTTTATTACCGTCAAAAATTTTATAATGAAATGAACGGGCGCTGTTCATCCAGTTTACAATAAAAAAAAGAAACGTGCAAGTAGACGGAAATAAATTTTGAACAATACTTCTTCGGAAGCACTTATATCATCCTACTTAAAAGATTCCAGCAACCTGTTGCCCGTATACTCGTATGTTTCGTTAACTGGGTACGCAAATAATGGACAGAAGTGCTGTACGGGGGAGCCGTAATACTTTTCAAACGTTTCACCATAGTGAGTTTTATTACCGGTTTTGATCAATGCCGTTTCAACACTCCTACAAACCGAAACTAGCTATTACACGTGTAGAATTGACCTTCGACTTTACATTTTTATGTCAAATGTGTGCGTTTTGTGCAACGAATCTGATGTGTGACTGGAACAACGTGCTCGACAACTCACATCTGGTGTTCCAATTAAAGATCTTGCAACCTGTTGCCCGCATATACATATGTATGCAGGCATGTGTGTTGTGTATAATATATCTTGTGCCGTTGTCCGGACGACTCAAGGGGCAAACAGAGAGTAAAGGCAATGTACAGAGCAGCTGAGAACTCATAACCCTCTAGCATTCACTGACGCCGGGCGGACGTACAAGAGCAACTTTGCTGGCTAGCAGATGACAAGAAAACGATAACACGTTTTAGATAAAAGGGAAAGCGTCGTTGATTATTTTGTCTACTTTAACAAGCAGTGAACGGATAACTTTCTGCTACATTCGATACGGTTGAATATTGCAAATCACTTTCATCCATTCTTCCTAGTGTTCTTTCATTCGGAACGCCTTGAACCGCTAGCGGTCAGAAAAGAAGCATGCATTCCAAGCGTGAGGAACAGTAAGATGTCTCGAGCAGATTACATTTCCGTCACATTTATAATCCTATCAGGAGAAAAGCTTACCACCCGTCATTCGCCAAGATATGTGCACTCTTTAGTTTATTTCTCGACGTAGTCAACAACTTCCTCAACTCGAACGAGTAGATACGAATAAATATGTAATCGTCTCATACATTGACATTTGACACTACCATGAATTAAAAAAGTTACTCGGGGGGGCACGTTTTATCAAGAGCACGTGTTTCAACAGGAATAATTACAATTAGGTAGGCAGCTTGCTAAGAGAATGAAAAGAACATTTACCCTGCTTTAGCCTTCCGGGCTAATAAGATACGTTTCACGAGGTTCATTGAACTGAGGCAGGAACATATTCCGTTACAGTGTTTCAAAAGCAACTCTCTCGGTTTAGGAGGCATTCCAAACTCACGAGAATCATCCGCGTTAATATCACGGTGACAAACATTCCCCTTTAAGTGACGACCCTTGGAAAACTCACAGCTGCTTTCCAGATTTTCCAAGCACCAGTCCCAATCTCCCCCACCCCTCCTGGCGCTCCTTTGTGCGCAGATTGCTTATGGCTTATGGCCCACGCGGCTTCCTCCCATGACTAATACTCGAGCATACCTGCGACTCCGATGCCCAGCGACGATAGTGAAGCGAATTACAGTTACTTCACTTCAGCCACGCGTCCGGATTATTGCCTTTCAGTTCTCTGGAGGAATTCGTGAGTGACAAATTGTTTTGTCCCAAACGTCACCACGCTTTTATTCTTCAAAAAATTGTGCTAATCGGCAAAGCAAAAAAGACCCCAGCTCTCACTTCTTCTCGACGTGTAGAAATTAACCAATCCTGAAGTTCCGCAAATTAACGTTACACGGTACAGTCCCAAGATTGAATTATTCCGCCTACATAAAATCGTGCATAGTCATTGATTAAACCCTTTGCGGCATTCCGTAGTAATCTGGTGAACGAGAATAGAAAACTTGCAATAGCTAAGACTAAGGAACATGGCGGAGATGTGGTTTAGGTATTTGCCGTTGGAAGGGTATGTGATCGTAGATAGATAGTACGCTAACGTATGACTCATAAACGTAATTAATCTTGATCGGTTCAACGGAGAGACAGTGTCTGCTTGCATTATTTCGAATTTGACCAAGACGTTAAACTGACTGTCAAAGGGCAAAAGACGACGCAGATATTTTTTAATGTAGTTTGCAGATTTAGTATGCTGTCACGAATACTATGCGCACTCCGCGGTTGCAAGAGAGAACGTAATGAGGCAAGTTCCGGTTGGGACTGTTCTGACTCGGTTGATCGTATTTCTTATTACGCTTTGTCCAAATAAAGTAGGATAAAACAACGTAAGCAGACCGAATTGCTCCATGTGAGGAAGTGGGGGAAAGCAACGGGTGATGATGCAGCTAAAACTGTGTCGCTCGAGCTAATAAAACCATTATGACGCTCTCTTATGTCTAACATGATTTTATGAGTGATAAACATAACGTGCATAAGTTTTGGTCATCACATTTTCCATTTATTTTTGGCCGTGTCTTGCGCAGCCCAGTTGTCAATGCGATATTTTTAAATCGAGAGGCTAGTTCAGGGGTATTCTTAATAATTTTAATCGTCTTCGGGATCGAAACCACTGATATCACAGCATAATACATATTCTCGTACGAATGAAATAAATTTCCGCGCGGCGTACATTGTGTTAACAGCATGACAAGCTATGAAGACCCATCTGGGATCTTAACGACATAACGATCTTAATGATTGCAAAGTCGCTTGAGGGGTCAGTGCGTTTTGCAGACGCGCTTACCTGCATATATGCGGAGCCATGCATAACCGCGTATCGTACGACAAAGCCATTTATTTTACACGAGATAATCGCAAGCTATTCTACGCTTCATTCGATTTTTGTAAATAAAAATTCTTTAATTCGACAAACACTGTTCGCCGCTCGAGTTTCATTACTATAGCTATATACACGTTGTCCTACTAACACCTACCGTCGACGTACTCGAAACATATACATATTTTTCGGCTAGTTCAATACTGTCGTGGTCAAGCATTCACATATTATCAGGTTCTTTGTCATATACTGCAATAAAACAAGCAGTAACTCGCATACGCTTGGAAACGAGACCTGAAAAGGGTCAAGGCAAGTTTCTCTGCCCTCTCACTCCCCGCCGACGATGGTCGGCTCAATCCTTTTTCGTCAACGGTTCCTCCTCGATGTCTGGAAACCTTCTGTATCGTGCCAGTCGCTTCTTCTCCAGATCTTCTGCGAGTCCTTGCAACAGTTCCTTAAAGACATAGTTATCCAGGTTCTTGGCGATGTAGTAGAGGAACAGCCAATCGCCGAAGTAATACTCATGAGTGACCTTCAGCGCATTCCACGGATTGTACTTGCCCGGGCAGGCCCAGGCAAATACGAACTTGTTGAACGCCGTGCTCCTGCGCGCACAAAATTGCAACAGAGCAATGTTATTCCATGTTATCGGCGTCGAGCCGTCGAGTACAACTTAAGCTGCAAGCTTCGCGCTTATCGAATCTCACAGTCTCTCATTGTCTCACGCTCGCGAAATCTACAATGCGGTGTTCGGTGTGATACTTTTTGTTCAAACACCGAGTCTGATGCAGGTTTAGCCAGATCGTTTGTTTTTAAGGAAACGCTTAACCATGCGCAATCGTGTTACAACTTTCACGAAGCAGTTATATATTCTGGCGAAATTCTGGCTGAACAGGCTCGGTGGTAATATGTAATGTGCGTATGAGAAGTGAGTTGTGACGAACCTAGAGTGGAGGACCATAGTCAGTAGCCTCCAGAGTAATCCCAGACCGGTTATTATCGCTACAATGATGAACCAGAACCAAAGGAACGTGTAGATCTTCTCGTTGACGATATTCAATGCCATTACGCATAAGGCATCGTGTTTTTGTATCGTGCCGGAAGGACCGTATTTGTGAAAGTTGCACTTCGTCACCTACTCGTCCAATCATTATGAATCCTTGACAAGCGTGTCCGTAATTCGAAGTTGTTGCGTAAAAGACCGATTGAATTACGCCAAAAACGAAGATAAACAAGTTAATCGCTGCTCAAAATACTTGAAATTCATTCTTATAGTTTCTCTATTTATTCTTGTTTAGCGAGAAAGGAAGTAAAAATAGCGAGAAATATTTTCATCGCGTAACGCAGTGTGGTCACGGTGGGGCCCCTCACGCGGCTGCTTCCACCTCCACTAGCTGGACGCAACACCGACCCCCCTCCCCTCCCCCCATATACCCTACCGGCTCAGCGCAAGCGATCATGTGACGCACTCAGCGTCGTCCGTCACCATAACAACGGGTAGTCGGGTGGGGACTCGAAATCGCACCTAGGTGCGGATCTTGGACCACACTGGCGTAACGTATCCCGACGATGGTATTATACACTCTGTTATCAGCTCTATAACGATGATTGGTCAGATTGACACTTAATACTATATGAAACTGAACCTCCCTCAGCGTGACTATACGGTCCGGCTCTATAATTAAGTGCCGCATAATGACGTTCGCGGATTAACGAGCATTGATACGAATCTCTAGGCCAGCCGTAATTTCGATAGCAGATGATAACGTCGACAGTAAATGAATTAATAAAACCATAAAAATGTTTCCACGCACTTCGGGCTTTAATTAATGCCATTTTCCAGTGAATAAAGATAGCAGAAAGCTGCGGTTCATTGTACAATTAACGGTGAGAATTACTAGAAATGAGACGTGAAATTGAATCGGTTCTTGACGCAACAGAGCGATAGTTCTCTGTACATTCGATATCAAATACTGAGTCACGCGCTTGTGAGCAGACACAAGTTCTCGTAGAAGGCAGGACTTCGTTATCGGGTATTGAGGTCGTAGATTAATTGATATAAATGGCGAAGATTCCTACCTTCGGGAATACAATGTCGAGTGGATCCATTCGTCGACCAAAACCGTCCTCCGACACCATCTGGCCGAGTCCGAGAAACGCTCCTCCGAGGAACCAGTCAGTCAGATAAATTTGCATCAGCACGTTTACGAAGTTGAGGACTTCGCACATGCCCAGATAATACGCCCATGGTCGATTCAAATGGAGCCGATTCATGAATGCTGTTCGAATCTCCTGTATTCTTCCGTCGCGAGTATACTTCGAAGGAATGGTAATACCACCGCTAATCTTCAATTCTGTCTCTTGCAGAGACAGGGATGCCATATGCAAGCCCGACACCAACATCTTCAATCGACCCCCTACGTATCACAAACGAAAAGCTTCATCAATGTCAGCGCTGCTATCGAATGACTACGTTTAAAGTGAACTGCCTGATTTACAACTTTCGCAATTTCTCGCGATACACTTGCGACGCCAATCACGCTATATCGAACAGAAAACAACTTAATCGTTCTGCACTTGTGAGGGATTAATTCTGATTTATCTTGAGTCGAAAGTAAATGTGCGTCATCTTTGTGCCAAACATCGATAAATGGAAGATACAGTATGGACGGACCTTCGATGGTTCGCCAAAGGTAGTGAGGCATGTAGAACAGAATTGCTTGGAAGAAAAGAACAAATGGGACCCATTGATAATAAGCGTGATGAGTGACACTATCTTCCTCTGTCACTGGGCCAACACCTGGATGTGGTACCAGGCCTGACTCGACGGCTGTGGCATTCATGTGCTTTACCTTCATTTTCAAAGAAAATATTCATAATTATTATTCGAGAAAAGATAAAGTTGTCCGCTCTATTGTTTTTCACTGCTTAACTTACCACGGTGTAGGTTGAGGTGAAGAAGCAGAAGGTGTCGATAACTCTCGATGGTACACCAGAATCGGCGATGCATCTTTTCGGAATACGGACGATTTACTACTTAATTAGGGACTCAGTAATAACTTTTGAATATAGGTAGCAGGAAGATCGTAGTAGTACCTTATGTGTTCTCCAATAAACTGCCGCGACGATACCAGAAGAGTTCCAACGAGGAGTATCAAAAACGTCGCTCTATAATGTAATCTGAAAACTAACCAAAAAAAGTTTCATTTTCTCTGACATCATATTCCAAGAGTTAAAAAACTGAGTGAAGCAGAGGATGTAGATTAACTAGGTCAAGGTTACTATGGCCCACGCACGTCATAGATACGATAATAATAATAATAATGAAAATATCACCTGAATAACGGCACATTAAATGAAGACACAGGACAATTCGTATCACACTATTTACCGATGTTATCAATGCGTGCAGCATCCTGCGAAACTTTTAATTTCACGTGATCCTTGAGAACGGAGAAGGTTGCCAGAACGGTGGAAGCCATGGTACCGCAAGTTTCGTTTGCACGGTGAAAAAAGACAATCTCTGACCTATCGACCCGCGCACGATGCCTTATCACGACTTTGTCCCTCCTTGGCAATCCAGCAATAAACTATTACACAGGCATTCACGATTATCCGATGCCGCTTTTCACAACTGTGAGTTTAACAGTCTATACGCCGGATAGAGTACCGATCGCACTAACTTGTCATAGAACCAGTAAATCTCATTTCTCTTATCAGCCGATGACGATTGCGCAGCAGCCACACGCTTTCGGAGCGTTTCACGGAACTCTCCTCACGGCATTGTATCATCGAGGGAGGTGAGATATTATTGTGAATCGTCACGTCCACCAAGATAAGATGTGATAACGTCAGATTATAGGAAATGAAATAGTAATGGGTGCGTGATTCTTGGCGAACGATGGTAACGCCCACTGTCTCTGTCGATCCTTCGAGCCATTGCATAGGACCATAGGAGTTATGAAGCACAGAACCTTTCGCGATCTCAAAATATCTCGAGGCGATAGCACTCGAGGATGGGTCGAGCAACTTTATCACAAGAATGCGATATCATACGTATCAAAAGTTGTCCTTTTAATTGCTGCCGTGAGTAAGAGCAACTGAGAAACACTCATTTTTGTCTAATGTATAAAGTATGCGTAGTACCGGTTGCCGTCCGTGCCAAGAATTATCTCTACAATCACTTTGGGGCAGTTCACTCGAAAGCGGGATATATGTGTGTCAATCTATAATCCACGTGCGTGGTCTAGCGGTAAAGCGTTGCGAAACTTCGGCAATCTAAACACTTATGTCTCCACTAAAACCAAACGAAACGATACGGGCGAGAGGAATCAAATGAACAACAGTACTGTCTGAGTTTACAAGAGCTGAAACCCCGCAAGCGCGGTAAAAACTAAAAGTTATACTTAACTTTAACAATGCAGATTGAACGTTGCACAACAATGCGGATAACCTACACATCCAATCGTTCTCATTGATGCTACTCACGATCCCAATTCTACGGACGTACATACACTCCCGTGTACACGCTCATTACGTATTCGCGCGCTCGTGAAGTATCGCTGACCCAGCGGCAGAATACGCATGAGCAATACCAAAACGCAATGGGAGTACGACCTGCGAATCTAATTGATTTTCCATCGGTCCCCATTTGCAGCCCATTTGCCGATTATGCTCCGTTGCGATGATCTGTCTCTTTGACGCGCATCGCGTCCGCTGTCGGCTCCTATTCCGTAATAAAACGTTTTCTCCCTGCAACCAGTTCTGCTCTGGGACTCTCGCCGGCTGCCGAGAATGGTAATTTCATTAACAGCGTTTTATGTTTCCCAGCGTTCAGTCTACACGTGCGTCTACCATTTCGTCGAAAGGCTCGTAGTCGTGGGTGAAGAGCAAGCGTACCGGCGGACAGCGAAGGAGAGGGTAGACCACGAAGAATTTACAGAGTCCAAGGAGTCGGTAAGTATATAGAAGGAAGTGCGACGAAGAAGGGAATATGTAGAGGGAGGATGGGAGCAAGTAGGAGAAGTGGCCGAAGGAGACTGGAAGAAGCCTGATTGAATAAGAAAGAGAAGGAGTGGAACTCTAGACGAGAGAAGCGGAAAGAGGAGAGGGCAGAACCAGTAACGTCGAAGGTGGGACTTTGACCGGCCGTTGCCCTCTCGCTCGCAAGTTGAGAGCCACCGGAGCGAACGAGTCTTCGAAAGACGACCCTATCCTCCTCTTCCTCTTTTCTCCGTTAGGGAACGTATGCCGTCGCTTCATCAGCATTCGACCTGTCCTTAAGTGTCGATCCTCATCCACCTCATGGATGAAGAAAGAAATTTACCGTAGCGGCGTATACGATGTCGTTGCCTGGGGAACCGACGTCGAACAACGTCGAAACCCTTGACTAGTAATTTGTAATTAACTCACGTACGGAGATGTTCATAAGGGATTTCAGTGGGAGCTTGAAGAAACTCTACTGAGGGCTCCAAACTCGGAATGATGCCGCTTACGTTACCAATGCCCACATTCTTTTACAGATTTCTACTATAGTTTAAGTTTCTTGCTAGCAACAGGTGGCTTCCGGCCGGCGGAAATATCGATCAGTCAAACGAAAGAAAATTGTATTTGAAAGCAGTTACGCGGGTACCTTTTCGATTGAGTTTCGGATTCTCTCTGTGGGACTCTATTTATCCATCGCAATTGCTCTATAGAATTGAGAGGGTTATAAATATGCTCACCGCAGTGTTGCTTTACGGTGCTGGGAATTAGATGACACGCGCAGTTGATAAAGTCCGTAAATGTTCAAAGAGATAGATACTGCTTTTTAATCGTCAATAAATGACCCTGACACTTATCACGTGCCGATTTGATATCACTAATTGCGTATAATTACTAATGAAAAGATTACATAGAAAATTGAGGTCATTTGCGAGGAAGTAATTTAATCATTGGAATGAAAACATAGAACAAGAAACAGTAAACTGGGAAATAAATACTGACCGGTTCACGTTTTCTTCGACTAACAAGGAAAGACAGGCAAGCGCCCGGATGTGATTTGATTCTTCTTGAAATATGTTGTCAAGCACCAACATGTAAGGAAACCGTATCTTTTTATGTGTACCTACTCGTTTTTATATATAAGCAGTGAAGCACCACCTAAATCGTGAATCTTGGTTAATTTAAAAAAAAATACAAGTCTGGCAGATTTTCGTGCTTAACATATTTGAAGGAGGACCAAATAGGCTCCAGACACCAGTTGCTGCCTTCCCTTTCAAGAACAGGCTTTTGTGGTTCTGCCTACACGCGGACCCCTGAAACAGGTCAACATAGGTAAATTTTAATTTTCTTCTAACAGGTCACGCAAGTCTTGCCACAGCAGTTTATAGCCTATAGATATACGGACTAGAAAGTAAGTTACCAGTTGCAACGAAATAGCGATGAAAAATATTTGCCATTCATCATGACCGTCTAGCTACGTTAGAACCCGACAGCTACGTTTAATTCTAAGTGGCTAAAATTAATTTTGCGAGAACAGTAATCACTTTCCTCTTACTACGCGCACCCTCAGGCCGTGATCGAACTACGGAGGGATCTGAAATAGTTTGGCCCTCGAATGCATTCAGCGAGCGTTTTGCTATCCCGATCGTTAAACGTGTGCAGAGACCCTCCACGATGCACATGCACCTACACAGAATGTAATGAGACTAGGCAAAGTGTAGGTAGAAATCATACAGGGTCAGTCGTTTATCCAGTTCAGAATCCGAGCAAAGGTCATAACGTTCCATTGTGAAACTACGTACATACGATGAGTTCTCGAGAAAATTCGACCAAAAACTAATGTTACAAAAGTATGGCGTGGATGAAGCAGAGTTGATGTTATATCTAGTTTTACGTACTGCACCGCCTACGCGCGAGTGTGTGTCACCGAGTTTCCTCTGCCTACGGCTTTTCTTACCATTGACCCATTAACGCACATTAAATGCTCTTGACGCAACCAGTCACTCTGGAAATGAAGGTGTAACAAGGAAATCACGTGCTCTGCGCATTTAATACTCGCTGATATTTATTTGTCCAGTTTCACAAAGAACAATCATATGAAAATATAATTATCATTGCTTACGAGGGCATTAGGGTGCGCCTTTCGATGACGTACGACGAGTAATGTTAAAAAGAATTAAACGAAAAAAAGGAAACATGAAATGTTACGCCATCGGCTGCACAGAAGGTGTACCTTCGCCCTAACAATTTATTTTATTATAATCGTCATCGTCGACGTTACAAACACTGTCGTCGCCGACATCGGAAGAACAGCTCTAATCGTCGATCACACAAATTTCGTGTCTCTGGATCGACGATGTACGCACGCAAGCAGAGAACCCATCTCGCTAAATCACTATGGCTATACCGCAGAGAAAACGTGCGCGTGTCTTTCTATCTCTTATCTATTTTCTTACAAGTACACTCATTACGTTTATATATCAACGAGCAGAAAATGGGATAATAGGGTAGAAAGAAGGCATTTAATTGTCATTATTTATCGATTATCACTCGTTCTTTCGGCGATCGTCAACTGGCTTAACCGTCTTATGCATACATATATCATGTCAGATATGTATGTTTCTTGTGCGGTATACGTATTGATACATGTACGTATGGAATATATATATCACGTTTATAATAAGGTATCCCCCGTTATCATCTCTTGTAACGCGAGAAAGACGGACGCGTTTCCCGTACACGACTTCCGCGGTTTCCTTCATTTTGCACGATGTAATGGAATGCGCGAACCAGACAATGCGCCGATAGTAACGCTATCCTATCTATCGTGCAGCTCTTTGCTATGACTTCGCTGGTTATACGCGTGTACATTTATATGAAATATATACTATTATACTAGCGAGCGGTGTTTCTGCACGTTTCCCCTTTTTTGTGTAGACGAATAAAAGATACACTCTTTCTTCGCAAAGGCACTTTTTGGAACGGTCGTGATATTCTTCGTTGTCGAAGATGCCTAACATGAAAAAACTGCATTGACGCCTCAGTGACGGTCGATATCTCACGGCAGATCGCATTATCAATTACGGATCCATCAAAATGAATACCTTTTTCTTTACAGAGGAGTAACGAACGACAGACAGCGCTAACGATAGCAAGAGTCAAGCCTGGCGAGCGAAAAGACAGATCTGGAAGCTTTCGATATTATGCAACTACTCTCGCTATTGCGCGAGCGACAATGAAAAGACGGGATTAATCGCCCGTTTGTAGAAGCACGACACAGTAGCGAATGAAACTAGGAGGTACGACTGCGAATCTGTCGTTCTTACCCGTGTACTGTATAGAAAGAAATCAAATAAAGCAATTAAAGAATAAATGGAGTGTTTCGATTTCTTGGCAGTCTTACGTTGAGCATAAATTTATCGAAAGGGAAAATATTAATTGTATTATAGATAGTAGAGAAAGATATGTAAACATAAAGACACATATGTAAACTTTTCTCTTCCTATGTCATTTCTTGTCGAAATTCTTATAACTAAGTTTATTGCCTCTTTTACTTTATTTCACATTAGTGAGTACAATCTTTCCGACGATGGTCCCGTATTAATCGATTTATAAAAATGTTTATTAGAGTAGTAGAAAAGTCAGCTAGGGTCACACGCACGCTCGGTTGGTACCCAAATATATTTGGTACTAAACGAGTACGCAGGACGGTATTATAGTAATCGTGATAACACGGCAGTAGTACAAAGCGACAACGTTTAGATCACACAGTAGGCATTTTACAAATGGGATAAAAACGGTCGCACTTGTTACGCATTGGCTCCTCGACAACGTGACACATACGAACGTATATACGTGCCTATGTATGTACTATTTGTGCGTATAATGCTTTTGTTCTTGGAATGAAGAATTTCAGCGACGACGGATGTAAATTATCTACACGTGTCTCTATCTATCTCATGTTTTCTTCTCTCTCCCTTCCTCTCTTCTACAACCACCTGTCTCTTCTGCTTCCTCCTCACCACTGCTCGCATTCTTTCTTTTTCGCTCTCTACTCTCTACCTCTCCATATATTCATATTTATATATAATATTATATTTATGTATATATTTATACTCTCTATCATAAGTCGACCTACAATATACAGATATTCCTACGCCTATAATATGAAAAATAACTGGTAGGATTAAAAAGAAAAATACGCTTTTTGGGAGGACGGCGTGCGCCGCGTTCTCTCAGGCACCGCAAGGAATAGCATATGAGGGAGGGGACACTTTTATCGCTCATAGTAAATGAATGGGAATGAGAACTACAGGGTAAGCAGAGCCCATATGGCATCGTAGGACTCTTTCACGTTTCCCTCTATTCACATGTTCGCCCCCTTCTTATCTCGCTTCTAGAATTTTCGAATCGGAGAAGAGAACGGCTCAACACAGCATCGAGGTGCATTCGGTGTTGTGCTTCTAGTGCTGGCTTTGCTGTGAGAAAAGAGACTCGGGCATTGCTAGAAGCGAGAAAAATAAAGCCGGCGAAGGGGGTCAGAGGGAAAGGGAAAGAAGTGCAAACGCCGTCCCCCGCTTTATCACACGATCAGAGTCTGAAACAGGCCTCTGGGATTTCCAGGAGGTACCTAATACTAAGCTCTTTCACAGATGTCTCCCCGTTTTTAATCCAGAGTGGGCCTTCGATCGGTACCCAGGCCCGAGGTGGTTATTGATGCGCGAGCATCTGCATAAATTTGCCAAATGTCACCGTTGCGCAATTTTGTCGAAATGAGAGGCACTGACGGAATGGGGACTCAAATGTCACGGCAAATCATAATACGGAGGATATCACGGGAGTCATCGTAAATTAACCTATTGAATCGAAAACTCTTATACAGCCTTCAGCGAGAGTAGTGAATTTTCCGACTACAAAAATGCTTTACTTCAAACGATATGAGAATGGAGTTTAGGAGGAGCGCAAACGAAAATGTACAAAGAACGCGCGTACTCTAATGGATCAGCAGAAATTTCTGGCAAGTTTACGAGACGCGGAGAATTGCATAAAATAGATAAAATAGCATTATCTATCTACGGCTTTTCTAACTCACTGGCGGAAGCTGTGCACTTGCAAATCCGAATATACGAAAATAAAAAAGAAAAACAGAAAAATGAAAAGAAACAATCATAATTCTATTAATCGTAAAACGCTACTCTTTTGATTAGTCAATCCGGTAGTTCACCACCAGAGCATCTCCGATCCGCTATAATTTCTTGACCGAGAGACACACACTAGCCCTCCTGCGCGTACCTCGACCATTCAAATTCCAATATACATACTCGGATTAAGAAGCTGTGGAATGCGCGTGGAATGTGTGTGGACAGCACGGCTCCAAGTGCTAGAAACGCGTGCGCGCGCGTTCCTGAAGTCACCGATTCGTTTCGGTGATCGAGACGACGTCATCGATATCGTTTGGCGTTGGCTAGAACGAAGCAAAACATAGAAGATGTATGATGGAAGAAGACGCAGGAAGTTAATACGAGGATTGGAACTAGACGGATTCCTTGCCCTGGAGCTTCGTGGCAAGATCGGAGACAAGTTCTTTGTAAACGAGCGGATCGATGTTCTTGCCGAGCTGGTAGAGAACGAACCAGTCTCCGATTTGGCAGTTCTCCGAGATCGTCTCGATTTCCTTGTGGTTCGAGAGACGAGAACGTGCCCGCAGGAGGACGAATCGGAGCTTCGGACCGGCGACGACGGCGGCGCGATATGCCAAGCTGATGCCGCTGAGTATCGACAGGATGATAAACCAGAACCAGAGGAAAACGTAGATCTTCTCGTTGACGATGTTCAAGGGCAGCACGCAGAGGCCGTCGAACTTCTGCACGGTGCCGGAGGCACCATATTTGTGGAAGGTACACTTTGTGACTTTAGGGAAGACACGGGACATCGGGTCGACTCTTTCCTCCGGCTCCATCTCGGTGAACTTCACCACGTCAGATCCGTACGTCGTGAACTCGCCGTCCAGGAAGAAGTCCATGAAGTAAATCTGGCCAACTACGTTCACGAAGTTGAGCACCTCGCAGAGGAAGAAGCGGAATGCATAGAAGTTCTGCGTGTGCATGTTCGAAGCGAAGTAATCGACGAGTAGTTTTCGCCGGTCGCTCTTGTCCTCGCTGATAACCGGACAATTCATGTCCAGCACGAGCATCTTGATCCTACCCCCCTCCCAGGTTTTCCACAGGTAGCGTGGCACGTAAAAGAGTATCGCTTGGAAAAAGAGGGTGAAACATACCCACTGGTAGTATTTGTGGTACCTGACCTCATCCTCGCCCTCAACATGAGCCGCCACGCCGGGCTGAACCATGTCCTTTCCGATGATGCCTGTTCGATCGGGAATCGTGAAGGTCGAGTAGATCCAGCAATAGGTGTCCATCACGTGGAGGGGTATCTCGTCGACGATGCAGTCGATCGGGTCGCCGATATACTGCCTGGATGTGACCAGGAGCGAAAATGCGATAAGGATGATGACGGTAGCTTTGTAGTGCAGTCGGAAAACATTGTTGTCGATGCACACCGAGTCGAGCTTGAGCAGCCCCTTCACCGAGCCGAATACGTCAAACATGATTGCTGCTTTTTATGTCGCGCGTTCTTTGTTCGAGAGTGTATCGTAGGAGAAGCGTAGCGGCACTTGGTACGGCGGGTGATCACTGGCCGAACTGAAATCGAAATCACTGTTAACTAACGGCGACGCTGATGACGAAGCAGATGACGGCGCTGATGACGGCGCGGGGGCACTATCTTCTCTGACCGTCTCTCCTATGCTTATCCTTTTATCCAGCGGCGCGACGTCACGCCGCACGCCGCACGTCCACCGGGTAGCGTCTCTCCTCGCGTTCTCGGTATCACTCACAAAAACAAAACACCCTCGAGCCACTTCCGACGATCGTTAATAATGAATTTCCTCACAATGACAGCCGGTAATTCGGCCTTTTTCAACGCAGCTAACTCCTTCAATCCGGGCGCGTGCTGTCCGTGCTTATTTACGAGCACGTGCGTGTCCTGTTCTGCTGTGGATTGGGAATTACTACGCGCGCGAGTACGGTGTACCGCAACTGAGCGTCACCGAGCGGCTCTGTCGTAATGGCTGCGTTCAGAGACGCCGTACGACACGAGCACGCGAGGACACGGCGTTCCACAAGCTGCTGCTCCCTTTTGCTTTTCTCTCTCTTTCTCCCTTTCTCTCTCTCTCTCTCTCTCTCTCTCTTTCTCTATAGACTAGCTTGTACAGGCCGATCGGGGACCGAGGACTGCTGGCTGCTTCTGCTATACGGGGAGACGTTGTCCCCCCACTTAGGACAGACCGAGTTTACCCCCACGCGAGTCGCTTCGCCTCGTAGTTGCTTTCCTCCTCTGGCGTCCCACGACGCCTCGCCGTAACCCCACTTTAGCCTTTTAACGGGCGCAACTCTGAACCAAGGGGAACTTTCAGCCTGCCTCGCTATGAAACGTTGTATATACGTACATTGGAGTCTGGCGCGATCGGCCTCGGAACTCTGCCGGCACTCGTCTCTCCATTATTGGTCGCGCATGCGCACACGCTGGATCAACGTAGCACTGCGTGCGGCTGTTACCATGGCGACCACTACCGAACTACAGAAGCACGACACTTGCTAACAGTGTGAGCGCGTGCGTTTGTTTTCGAATTACTCTGCTGTAACTTCAATGAATGAGAGGAAGGCGATTCAGTGTGACGTATCGAGAACACGATAGCACTTTGTACACGATAAAACGAATCGGTACAACATTTGCTACTCGCATGTTGTCACGCTACGCCTCATAGAGGTCCCTGACTTCTTTTTCTCCGTCTAATGACTACGCTTTTCAACGTCCACTCGTTTTTACATCATTCATCGCGGAACTGAAATAATTGTTATCTGATTAATGTCTAACAATGAGCGTGCAGATTGATAGGTAGGGAGCAACGTGATACCTTATTCTTTTCGTCCAACGCCTTTCTTCAGCGGAGTTACACCGGTTCTACGAATTGATGACTACAATAGCTTTGCTATCAAAAACGAAAGATCAGATAACAATGTACAAGAACTACGTGCGGAGCGACTCATTAGCTGCATTAGCATATCATGCACGATTATAAATCTAATAATACATTGGTCAGGTTTCCAATTTTGCATTTCCGATTTAAGAACACAACTTCATGAATAATTTGTAACCAAATATTTTACCAAGTTCTCACGTGATAATGACGTTTGTTTTAAAGCAAAATATATTATGCACTATTGTACTTGTGGTTTACAGTTGTTCAGCAATATCAACAGCAATGGAATCAAGGTCGGTCCTGTGGCGCAACGGATAACGCGTCTGACTACGGATCAGAAGATTCCAGGTTCGAATCCTGGCAGGATCGGTACAATAAACTTTTTTATTGTAATTTTGTGTATTCTAATATTATACGTGAAATAGATAAAACGTCTACTGACAAGAAAAACAAAATGTAGATATTTCTGAGTAATCACAGGTATCGCCAGAAGTTGGCCACGAGGAAAGAGAACCTCTGACCAGTCACCGCTTACTCACGTTTCTCAAGAGCCGGGTGTTCACGACAAAGGTATGCGCGTACCTTTAGCAACTCTCTCTCTATTCTCAGTATTCGACCGTTCGAAGGACAAATTACCTGGAAAGGGAGGAAGACCGAGTACCATATTCATCGTTTCGCGGCGTTTTAAATACAAACTTTTAAAAAAAAGAGGAGACGCACAAGACTTTGCGAATTACTTCAACATAATCTTTTCGTGTCTAGTACGACACACGGACCATCTAATTTACTATTCTGACTTTCCCCGTAATCATGGCACAAATAGAAGAACATGTACTTAACTTAAAAACTAATTGGAAGTGAGTGTGGTAGGTGGGTCAAATAAATTAACCCACCGCTGGCTGCTTCTTCTCTCGTTGCACAAAGCGACTGGTCACGGCGTCCCGTGTAAGACGAGGAGAGTCATCAAGGAGAACGATAAAGACATTGCTAACGAGAGTACACGGGATTGTTCTATTTTTAAATGTCGCGATGCAGTTTGCCGTACAATGTTTCGCCGTTTGATACCGATCAGCGAAGAAACTTGCCGCTATTGTCGGTTTACTGGTACATATATCGACATGCGTTACTCGCCTAAGGCAACGGGGTCGATGATCGTCTGCGTTGTCCAGGCCCAACGTGCATTCGTTTTTGTCGTAGTACTACATTTCCTGGGAAGGTGCATTCCTTCGAATCGGTCCCAAGAATTTTTCACTGGGATGGGTGGTTTCTCTTACCTGCAGTCTGCGCGGACAGGCGTCGACGTGGCGCGATACTCGATACATCAGCTGGTACGTGTAAGTACCTGTGACTCCTCGAGAATGGTCAAGTAAATGGGCGCGGGACTGAGGGGAGCGAGGGGCGGAGAAAGGGGGGGAAAAAGCCAGGCAACCGCGCGAGAATCGGCGAAGGGGGCGGAAGAAGAGAAAGGGAGGTTAGGGAGGGGCCGGTTTTTCTGGTTTTGAGCCTCCAGAGCCTCCGAGACTCTTGTACCTAACGTGCCAGAGTACGTACAATGGGATGTGCATACTTTGAAGTATTTACTCATCCCGAGAACTTAGTACATTCCTCGCCTTTGCGTATTCGTCTTTCTTCATGGTTTACCTGAATGAATCGCGAGTGACACTGTCCTTAGAAACATGGTTGAGCTTCTCCTTTGTTGCTGCTAAATATTCAGTGAAATTTTAACTGCTTATTTACACAAACATGCTCATGTGCAAAAATGCACGCATGTGGACTATTGGCGAATGCTTTTGCAACGCCAGTCTTTGTTTCGAGCAGCTGAATGTGACAATTTAAAACCATGCAGTTTCGTCGTTCGCTATATCGGCTTTAATCTCTTTTTTAATTGACACTGCGTAGAATTAGCCTTGAGCTAGTAAACCGGGCATCCGTATCAACGCTGTTTGTCGCCTATAAAAGATTCCAACTCTATCTAACAAATCGAATATTTGAAAATGTTAATCAGTTGTGTTTTACATTATTTTTCCTTGGAATAAAATTAACTTATTTTACTTTGAAGGAAATATGTTACACAAGTGTGCAATGTGCATTCGCATATCACAGTACACTCTTGTTTTGCATTTTAAACGAATCATGGAAGCAGACTCGGACGAATCAGATCTGCGCGCAGCTCATTCATTTGTCCTAACGTTTCAAAAAAATCCTTCATGGAGCGTCTATCGTTACTTTATTTCACTACTAATATATAATTTTACGTGGACGTGCATTATAATATGAAACGTTTCTACTTATTGCAGTTTACAGTCACTGGGTTATGAACTTACTCGGACACTGTGGTTGATCTCAGAACAGCGTTGTTTGTTAAGTATTTGTGCGTCCTTGGGCCGCTCACGGACTGCTGTAAGTTCATACCAAATGGGAGGCAAGATATAAGCTTTCTCGAGTAACCAGGCTTATCCACTTTAGTAGTGTGGCAACAAGAGACAGTGTATAACGTATTCTCTACCTAGACCTAGGGTGTATTCTATTTTCGATAACTAATATCTTGCACAGACAAAAGCTGCATATGAAAATAGGAATCCGTCAAGACGTGTCACGCTTTGTGTGTATTTGAAAGTTGCTTAACAATGTCAGCGTCTGTACGTAGATTATTAAAAATCATCACATAGAATTATTTTGATATTGATATTAAAATTACGCGATATATACGTGCCATATTTTATTAGGATCATGAGATCCTGTACACTCCGAGCGAATGGAGCAAAAGATTTCGAGGTGAAGACTTACTGGTCCACTTTTTCGAACTTTCAGAAGAAGGTATACGTTTTAATTTTGTACACATCGACTGCCGTGTCAGCCACATATGGCTATGATGGAGTATACTAACATTATATTTTATTGCACAGTGGTGACGAAAGTTCGCAGCACTATTCCGTGTCAGCTCGACATAAGTTATGGATCAACAGATCGTACGAAGTACGACGTATATGGAACAAACTTACCAAAAGGTATTTTTCATGATTTTATAAATTTTCTTCACATCGATGATCATATGAAAATCAATTTATCCAGATGCTCCCGTATTCATATTCATACACGGCGGATATTGGCAGGAATGTAGTAAAGATATGTCAGGATATTCGGTAGCCGTTCTGGTAGCCAATGGAATCAAAGTTGTAATGATGGGATACGATTTGTGCCCCGAAGGTAAAATCAGTTTTATAACTATTTTCAAGAGTTAACTGAGGCGGGGATGCTGTAGTGTAGCATCACAATACTCTTCCTTTTCATTTCTGCCATTTCAGTCAAACTGGCCGATATAGTGGCTGAAATAAAGGTAGCGACGGAGCAAATTTTAAAAACCGCTTCAGACTCCGGATCCCGGTAAGTTGCTACGATACGTTCCTGTATTATAAGTAATATTTCATGCGTTGCTGTTACGACAGGCAGAAACGAATTTTTTTTCTATTACATGTAGGTGCGTTTGGGTAGCCGGGCATAGTGCTGGTGCCCATCTTGCAGCGAGTCTCCTGCACGACAAAGCCTGGATAGACCGTATGACGCAAATAGGATACGCCAAATTATTAAAAGGTCTTATATTAATTGGTGGTATCTATAGATTGGAGCCCTTGCTCTCTACCAGTTTTAATGATAAACTACAACTCACCGAGTAAGTGCATAGTTTATCAACTCATAAAGAGTAAGGCCTTTGCTCGTTATCCCAGATTACTTTATCAATTGGTACAGCATACGATGTTGCGTGATGTTTCAGAGAAGATATTCAAGACTTCAGTTTTGCAAACGCCGATATCAAGCACAATGAGGCTGTTCGTGGTGTGAAAGTTGTAGTCACAGTAGGAGAATGCGACTCGCCAGTATTCGTAGACGAATCACGCTTATACGCGCAGGTACGATCATATCATTCTTGGACATTTATAGTCGCAAATACTCCAATTGTAAGTAAACTTGTCAGCAAAATCGTTTATTGATGTTTCAGAAACTTTTGACGGTGGTGGATGACATGGAATACGTTTTGCTACGTGACAATATCGATCATTTCAATATAGTGGAGAACCTTGTAAATCCACAATTTTTTCTTACAAAATTGATACTACAACACATGTTATCGCATTGAATCTGACGGACATTGTACAACGTGAAATTGAAGTGAATAAAGGGAACAATTAAGTTCAATATCAAAATCTCTGATGGAACTGCATCTTTATCTTGTTTGTGAAGGTCCTGAGTTTTGTTACAAAATTTATTATGAACATTAGTTACGACAAGTACAGTGGTTCTCTAGTAAGAGCCTTATTCATAGCAATTGTATACTAGTACAATGGTATTAAAAATCATGAACCGTATATAATAATGTTAACTGAACTATGTATGAAACCCTGTTTTATCTCATACGGTTGATTGACCTAACAGGTGCTTTCGCATAACAGTGGTCAAGAAGAATTATTGCTCCTACTTTGGCTCTCTGTCATTTGGATGTACTACCGAAACTTGCAAGATTTTTTGACAAATTAGGGATATTTCGCCCTGGGAGCTTCTTCGTTATTATTATTGGCAAAACGTTACTCATCCTCACAAGTTGGGTGATCAACCCCTTGTTCTTTATTGGTAGATCCTTTCCATTTGCGCTGCGTCCCTGTTGATTGGCAGTGGGTAAGCGTAATGCGACATCCCGATTACCATTAATTTCAGTTCCTAAAGCACTCGCGTCGGCTGGTAATTTGTTTGGAATATTCGCATTTTTGTCACAGAGCTTTTTTAGTATGGTTAGTGCGTGCCCATTGGATTTATCCGTTCTTTGACGTTCGTCTTCCCATGTTGTGGGAGGCTTCGCAAACGAGCGCACCCTCAACAACGGTTTCTCCTCTTCTGAATTGCAGTCTGTTATACTCTTGGATTTGTCTGACACACTGACTGCTACAGTCTCTATAACACATATACACACAACGACGTACACAAAAGTACACAAAGCTTTTTCATCTGTGTTTTTCAAGATTAACTCTTTTTCATTACATTCATACACAAACCTTCTGTCCCTTTGGCTGCTGTTCGACATACAGTCACTGGAGATTGCCTCGTTGAAAGTTCCTCTTGCGGTTTGACCGGTATTTCTTTTGAGCTGATTTCTGAGGCCTGCATTATCTTTTCATTCTTTGCATCAACGGCATCGTTAACGGTCGGTAATCTGTTCGTTTTCTTATGATTAACAATCACAGTCTCGCACGTTGATTTACTGCTTTCCTTTGCTCCCTTAGCGTCTACGCTTGTCAGATCTTTCTTGTTGCCTTTGATGCTTTTATTGCTTTCATCGGTGGGCAGAATCACGTTGGCTTTCTTGGTAGCTTCTAGACTACTTGGCAGCGCAACTTCTGTGCTCTTTGTTTTGACATCGTGTTTATTGGCATTAGGTTTTTCATTGTCTTTGCTGACTTCCTTGTTTACCTCACTCTCCGCTACGACTATAATAGCTGAATTACCTTCATCTTCTTCTTTCGCATCCCTATCACTGTCGTCATTTTCGTTGCTCATATCAGCCTCGTCTTCATTTCTATCTTTATCTTCATCTTCTCGACTGGCACTTTCTTCATCCTCCACATCCGAAGATGAGCTCTCCGCATCCTTGTTCTTCTCTAACTCCTGTTTTTTTGCAAATTCTTCAAACAGCTCTGATAATTTCTTGTTTCCAATTCTTCGATTTTGATTCAATTTTTCCGTTAGTTCTGTATTCTTTGAAGCTGGGTCATCAGCATTGTTATCTAAAAACAAGGAGAATGTGTCCCAATAATCGTTTTGCCTTACTCGTTGTAAGTGTTCTCCTAATGCGGTGAAGGCTGTTTTTGCTGTAAAAAGGAAATCATGTTAGAAACCTAGCGTGCTTGTTCAGACCCATAAACCAGAGTAGAATATCCAGTCTTACCCATTTGTTGTTGTTTTTTCTTATCTAAAGCTAAGTTGTGCGTCTCGTTGCACTTGGATATGCACTCTAAAATGTCTGCATAGTCAGGAAAGATTAAAGCATTTACATGGGCTCCTATTTGAGATAATTTATTTTTAGTTGTAATTTGTGAGTTGATGAAGTTTGTGATAGCGTGATCCACAGTAACAATTTGTGTCACTTTGAAATGCTTAGGTCTTAAATAAGGTCGCCCTGCATCAGGATTGTCTCCTGTCAATTTACAGTATCGATTCCACAGTTCCACCATTCGTCGCTTATACCTTTCCACTTTCATATAACTACTGTCAATTTCATCGTTAAAATCCACCTCTTCTTCTTCAAGCTCTGTTATCCTCTTTTCACACTTCTTCATAACTTTTACTAACATCCTCAGTTCTCTACCAACTTTTCTGTCCTTACCTCTGCCCTCTGTATTGTCATTGACTTGCAATGCTTCCTTCGTTAATTTTACGGACGTTGACACAATTGGTTGCTTTTCAATACTGTTGTCATTTTCAATTTTTTGTTTACCTGCACAATGTTTTTTACAAGCTCTTTTCATTTCATTCATAACGTCAGTTATGTGTGCATAAAGTTTCTTGTTGTCATTTGATATAGCATTCCTTTTTTCGTTTAAAAATGTAATGAATTTTTCAGATGTTGCATAAGTAGGTTCCATCTGCTCATAACGTCTTTTCAACTTATTAACAATGATTTTCATATCTTCTGAATGATCTTTTTGTAAGCACAAACTTATAAATTGTGGAAATTTGTCTTGTTTTACAGGGGAAAGGGTTATTCTTTCTTTAACAACCAACTTTGGCTTATCAGCGGTTTTGTCCGTATGTTCTTTATCATCGATACAGGGACTCAAAGAGTGCATGGCAATTAATACGTTTTCCACGGTAGACATTTTAATCTTTTTGTTTGAAATTATATTTGGGAGACGTTTCTGAGAGTCATTCATCTGTGTAGCCTTACGCTTTTGGCCTGGCATATCTGTTATCCCATTATTGTCAGTGTCATTTACAATTTTGCCTGCACTGATAGGCTTTCTAACGTCTGATAAGTTGTTCTTGTTCTTTTCCTGCAATGGTAACATTCTTTAACATTTTTTACAAACACTCATATACACTACTGTACAAAATTTGGCATATGTGAAAATTACACACATACTTCTGTGGAAATTGTATATGAATGGAGAAAAAAACAATGAAAGAGACATTTTCTCTCGTAAAACCCTTATTCTAGTAATCTCATTATGTTTTTGTGAAAACAGCGAAATCCATAACAAAACGTCAACGAAGCAATGACAACATTCGACCACTCTAACCCCCTGCGAACTCTTCATGTATAGACAATATTTCGCATAAATTCAGTCGTTTAATATCATCATTGCAGGCACAGATCGCAGAACACAATCGCAAAGATATGAAACAAAACACTATGTAAGGTAAGATAGGTTTAAATTGATTGACCAAACCTTTTCCGGTTCAGCTTCTTCGCCTGATGAAATATAGATAATTCCGTCATTCTCCATGTCTTTGACGTATTATCTTACAGAGTGGCACCTGATTAAATATAGGTAACGGTCCACCAGACACTGACTATTCTTAGTACGCCTTCTGTTTTACAATCAAAAGTTTGTCATATCGGTGAAAGATCCATCACGTTGATACACAAATAAAAGTCATTCAGGTTTTTTCTCGTGCACCCGGTACTATGTCCAATTGTCACGAGTTCTTCTTAATCTACCCTACCCCAACGGAAAAAAGTTGAATGCTGCACTTTTGCATAAGTTATATCCGCGGCTTTCGAACGCACGTGAAACCAAAATGTCGACGCAAACTATCGGTCAGCATAAAATTATACGCCTAATTATCCCGATGAAAGTTTAGCAGTTTTATAATTGCATTGGCCAATAGCGTACAACCTGATAATGCCTTAACCAATCTTTGCTACTTTGTCTTCGTTCGGGGTTTCGGAAAACGCAAAAGAGATCCTTACTTAGGGCGAGACAACTTAAGTAGAGAAAGGGAAACGAAAAAAACAACTGCACTTACCCATTTTCAGTGAATTTTGCGAACACATGAATGAGATAAGACAACGACCAATATGGCGTGAATTCATGGACCGAAATGATCTTATTTGATTTTGTTAGTTACTATTACCCATATTCACACAATCTCTTGATTTTTATTACTCTTCTATATTCTCACTATTCTACGGTTAAATATGCACTTTTAACATTACAGTAAAAATACGAAAATACTTAAAAATTAAACCAATATACTGTCTGGTACCTTTTACTCAAGACGGTATTACGGCCCTCACCAAATCGGAGGGAACATCGGATCGAGGACAGCACCATCCACCAGCACCCTGTCGAGCCCACAAGAGAGGTGGATTAGATGCCGCATTGAACTACAAAACAGACTACCACTACCTCGGTGCCTGCAGTGAGAACATTCATATGCATAGCCATAGAGAGATAAAGTCAAACCGACCCGAGAGAGATAGTTGAAACTGGGGTAGCGCTACGTTCTTTCTTAGCTGTACTATCCTTTCTTAAATATTCGGTATGGACTGGTATACACATGTTCACACAGGCACAGTATAGAAGGAGGAACTCCTTAGACTATATATGTATGGACTGCCAGTAGCATGCCTGAGCCGTGTTAAATTCGTGACGAAACATCTGTGGCGCCGCTACTACCCAAGAACTAACTTTAACGTACGTTATATATCTGTATATATTGATGTACGCATGCGCTCAATTGACTCGTGGTTGACTCGTGTGAAGTTAGTCAGAGCCAGTGCCAGCATATGTGGCATCAAAACTCCGCCAGCTCCGATGGAGTTTTGATGCCACATATGCTGGCACTGGTCAGAGCCACAGTAAGCGAAATATGTTGCGATTCTGTAGTTCTTGGGTTGTAGCGGCGCCACAGGTCTTTGAACTAACGTGAATACAGCAACTAGCGGTCCATATATATTTAGTCTAAGCCTCAGCGTATGTTTAACATGCTGAGGCTTCCCCCACTCCGCCAGCTCCGATGGAGTTTTGATGCCACATATGCTGGCACTGGTCAGAGCCACAGTAAGCGAAATATATTGCGATTCTGTAGTTCTTGGGTTGTAGCGGCGCCACAGGTCTTTGAACTAACGTGAATACAGCAACTAGCGGTCCATATATATTTAGTCTAAGGTTCCACCTATCGGTAAACTGTCAGGTAGCATACCTAAAAGATAAAATTGTAACTAACGTTGTCCCACCTATCGTTGAAATTTATTTGTTCGTTACGGCCATCACAATTGGTGGAACAACGCTAGTTACAATTTTATCCGTTAGGTAGCTACCTAACAGTTTATCCAGAGGTGGAAAAATCGGCCCTAAATACGGTAACCGGCCAAAATTGGCCGGTTAAGTTTAACCGGCGTTTTCTTAACTTAATCGGGGTTCAAAGTTTGGTGGAACGCAAAGTATCGATTAACAGACGTTAACCGCCGATTAAGGATTTAACCGAGGTTGGTGGAACCGGCCCTTAGTGTGTTAGCGGAGTGACTAATATATGGTACGGTCTTATATTGCTAAGTGTACGATTGATGGTTCGAGTCCAGTCGCCGCGGGTGGTTTTGCTTAGTATGTAATATATTTTTTGCTGTTTTTACGTACTTTTCTATTTTACCTATCTCCAAAATGTACCTGCTGTTATGCTTATAATTGATATAAGATTATGTACATAAATAGGTTAACGTGGGTATTTTATTGTGTGTTTATGCATTACATGCGCTCGAATCAGTTTTTCGCAGCAATAGATATTTTCTTAGTAAAGAATCGATTTCAGGAATGATAGATACTGTAGATCCTGTTAAAACATCGAAATAAAAAATCCATCCTGCAAGAATCTACGAGAGATATTGACAAGCAAAAATTGATATTTCCGGTGCATAGTGCAATGTAGGACAGGCAGAAAGCCGCGGAATAGTCCCTGCTCCCTACAATGGTTTGTGGCAATGCGTACTGAAATGGCCAGAAAATAGTGGATGGACAGTGTGTATTTATATCGAAGGCTACGTGTCAACGCCGGGACAGACACGGACGGTAAATGTGGCATTAATAGTGCAGATGAGTGCCATTCATATTGAGATTAAATTGTAAAATGCCCCTGTAAAGTGTGAAAACATATGTGACGGCGTGGCAGCATAACCTGATCCAAGTTAGAGAAAATCTTTTGCCGTTCGGGGCAGGGTGAAATTTCCCCTAAAATCGTCCTTGACCTGTTTCTACCTCATTGAAAAGAAAATAAGGAACGCGACTGAAAGGTAAGTATTGCAAGAATTAGTTTGTTTCAGGTTATTTTATAAAATTGGTACGCTATTGTTACAAGCAAAGAGACTTGTGGTTAATAAATGTAAATATTTTGATTTCAGAAGTTATGCTGTATCAACACTACATTAGCTATTAGATACTTTACAGCAGTGTGGTCACGGTGGGGCCCCTCACGCCGCTGCTTCCACCTCCACTAGCTGGACGCAACACCGACCCCCTTCCCCTCCCCCCATATACCCTACCGGCTCAGCGCAAGCGATCATGTGACGCACTCAGCGTCGTCCGTCACCATAACAACGGGTAGTCGGGTGGGGACTCGAAATCGCACCTAGGTGCGGATCTTGGACCACACTGCTTTACAGTTCTATGGAACTGGAGCCTTGGAAGTTGTGATCTGTGATTTTTGTGGCATTTGTAACTTTATCGTGGGCTGGATTATGAACAAGTTTATAGAAGCAATAACATCTACATACACAACAGATCCACTGTCCTAATTGAAATCACAGTCTACAGGACAGAAAAGAAAGCTGTGTGCAGGATTAAGCACACTCAGGGTGGATGCAGTAGGAAACAGCAGGAACCAAATGTTTGTTTTAAAAGAATGAATCTGTGTGGAACGAGAGGCAAGCGACTGATTGTTGTTAAATTTTAAGGATATCCTTGATATCCATTCAAACTAGCCCTTTTCAGGGCCACAAAGTGAATCCAAACGTTGACAACTCTCATTCAATAAAATTTCTTATATAAATGAGTATGATTATTTTTGTATGGCTTGGATGAAGGTACGTTATTCTCAGAGTTAGATGGCTACAAGCGGAAAGACTGACTAAGTGTGTATATGGAAGAGTGACCAAGGGAAATGAGAAAATGGGCCAGTATTTATGAAAGTTGTGTAAGTCGAGAAACCAAGCAATTTCAGATTTCATTAAGTGTTATATAGGTATGTTAAAATTCACGATGTTTCTGTGAATCAATTGCTTCATCTAAAAAATCGATTCTTCGACGTAACAACAAACCAGTAGTGCTATTTATTATTCACGATTGTTCTATGGAAGGATTCTTTAACCTACAAAATCGGTTATGCGGCATAGCAGCGAATCAATCGGAGTGCTAAATGCCATTCACGATTTTTCTACGAATCAATTCTTAACACTACAAAATGGATTCTTTCAAGAGAATCGAACATCTTTACATAACATTTAGTTTAATCTGAATTCTGAAATTGTTTGGTTTCTAGATTTACACAACTTTCTTATATTTTGGCACATTTCTACCTCATTTGCGCATTTTCTCATTTCCCTTGGTCCCTCTTCTATATAGAAACCTAGTCAGTCATTCCGCTTGTAGCCATCTAACTCTGAGAATAACGTACTTACATACAAGCCATACAGAAATAATCATACTTGTGTATATAGGAACTTTTATTGAAGGAGAGTTGTCAACGTTTGGATTCCCTTTGTGGCCCTGAAAAGGGCTGGTTTGAATGGATATCAAGGATATCCTTGAAATTTAACAACAATCAGTCAGTTTCCTCTCGTTCCACCCAGATTCATTCCTTTACAACAAACATTTGGTTCCTGCTGTTTCCTACTGCATCCACCCTGAGTGTGCTTAATCCTGCACACAGCTTTCTTTTCTGTCCTGTAGACTATGATTTCAATTAGAACAGTTGATCTGTTGTGTATGTAGATGTTATTGCTTCTATAAACTTGTGCATAATCCAGCCCACGATAAAGTTACAAATGCCACAAAAATCACAGATCACAACTTCCAAGGCTCCAGTTGCATAGAACATTAAAGTATCTAATAGCTAATGCAGTCTTGATACAGCACAACTTCTAAAATAAAAATATTTACATTTATTAACCGCAAGTCTCTTTGCTAGTAACAATAGCGTACCCATTTTAGAAAATAACGTGAAAATTAACTAATTTATTCTAAAATTACCTTTCAACGTACTCCTTATGTTCGTTTCGATAAGTTAGAGACATCTCAAGGATGATTTTAGGAGAAATTTCGCCCTGCCTCGAACGACAAATGATTTTCTCCAACTTGGATCAGGTTATGCTGCCACGCCGTCACATATGTTTTCACACTTTACAGGGGCATTTTACAATTTAATCTCAATATGAATGGCACTCATCTGCACTATTAATGCCACATTTACCGTCCGTGTCTGTCCCGGCGTTGACACGTAGCCTTCGATATAAATACACACCGTTCATCCACTATTTTCTGGCCATTTCAGTACGCATTGCCACAAACCATTGCAGGGAGCAGGGACTATTCCGCGGCTTTCTGCCTGTCCTACATTGCACTATGCACCGGAAATATCAATTTTTGCTTGTCAATATCTCTCGTAGATTCTTGCAGGATGGATTTTTTATTTCGATGTTTTAACAGGATCTACAGTATCTATCATTCCTGAAATCGATTCTTTACTAAGAAAATATGTATTGCTGCGAAAAACTGATTCGAGCGCATGTAATGCATAAACACACAATAAAATACCCACGTTAACCTATTTATGTACATAATCTTATATCAATTATAAGCATAACAACAGGTACATTTTGGAGATAGGTAAAATAGAAAAGTACGTAAAAACAGCAAAAAATATATTACATACTAAGCAAAACCACCCGCGGCGACTGGACTCGAACCATCAATCGTAAACTTAGCAATATAAGACCGTACCATATATTAGTCACTCCGCTAACACACTAACAATGTGATACATGCTACCTATATTATAGGATACTTAAACGTATATTGCAAAATAAAATATACCCCATATTGATTAGGAATATGGCAGGAGTCTTACCGTAATATTGCCACATGAAGGACAAATACGCAATATTACGGCAACATTGCAATGAAATATTAGTGTTGTAGGAAGGTTTCGTGTAATTCGCAAAGGAATAAAGGAGTCGAATTCTAAGGAACAGAAGCAATATATTTTTCGCATTAGATACAACGAGGCTTACAGGCAGATCTGAAGTTACTCCTTTTGTTAACTCAGTGGGCTAGCAACGAACTATTGACAACTGCGTTTTACAAGGCCGACTGTCCCTGTTGAGTGTCCGGCTTTTTCTAAAACCCTACTTTCCAATAGGACTCAAGATTTTCGCAGCTCGGTTTTCTCTTTCGCATAATCTCGCGTTTTCTTGAAACTTCTCGAGGCTTCTGGAAGATTCTGGAAACTTCTCGAGGCTTCTGGAAGATTCTGGAAACTTCTCGAGGCTTCTGGAAGATTCTGGAACTTTCGCGAGGCTTCTGGAAGATTCTGGAACTTTCGCGAGGCTTCTGGAAGATTCTGGAACTTTCGCGAGGCTTCGCTCGCGGTGTCGCAGGACATTGACCTCGCGTCAATCGGATGTTTTGGTAGGTCAGATGGAAAAATTTTACGGCTTGATCGCTCCATGTATCGTCTCGTTACAGTCTAATATTTATTTTTTATTTTTCTGTTCTAATTTCTTAATAACTGAAATAACGATTATAAGGTTCAGGTGAGAATAAGAAGTAATTTAATTTAGGCCGGAACATATATGTTTTTAGCCTTCAAGGAGATGTTGTTTCGAGGTGACTGGAATTTCATGATATCGACTTCGTTATATTATTTACACACCCTCTATATAACGAAAATTTCAAAGCGCGAGTAAGGAGGATTTGGACATACATAAGAAAATCGCAGAAGTTCTTGAAATTTGTATAGATGATGCATTTTAATGTAATAAAAGGAGCATACCGAATTTCAGGAATCCTTACTACGTAGTTTAGAAGCCAATAATTTAATAATTTAACACGTTCTCTAATGAATCGCAATTAAAGCTCGCCAAACAGAAAGGAATATTGCATTAATATTGTAGGAACATTATACGGAATACACACTACATATTATTTACATTTGTAAATACGTATGTACACATTTTCACCATTTGGCATTAACTTTTGACCAGATTGTCTGTCCGATTCCTCCTTAAGAATAGCAATCATTTATTGACAATATCACATTAAAAACAATTTTCTGTCAGGCTGTTGTCCAGTAACGTAGTATCCAATGGGAATGAGCCGCTGTGGCCAGTGATCTCAGAAGCAGTGATCTCAGAACATCTCAGAAGTGGCATCCTGCCGCATCACGGCACGCGTGGTGGGGGGAGGCGAGAGTTGTATGCGTGCCGTGTCCGTGAGCGCTGCGCGCGCACCGTACGTAGCCAAGGAAGGAGCTATGCTTTACGTCTTTCTTCTACCAATGTAGAGAAAAATGACGTCAGAAGCTGCGCGCGTACCCAATAGAAAGAGACACAGAATTATGCTCCGTCTTCTTTCCACCACGATCGCACACACGCGCTTCGTTCGGCATGCGACAGCGGTACCGAATTTACCTTTCGGCTGACCGTTGAGCCGGCTGAAATTGTCAAAAATGCACTTGTACCAAATTTATCTCGCAAGGCGTCATTCGATAGGGGATGAAAAGAAAAACGCTCTATGCCAAGTTTCAACCCTCTATCTCCATCAGAAGGGTAGTTATAGGGGAAATAAAAAAATCAGTTTTTGACACATTTTTCGTAATTAGCGGCGCGGAAAAATTCTGAAATAATTTGAGAATATTCAGAACATGTGAATTTATGGTTGGGAATTTTTGCAGATTTTTGTCTAGCAAATCCTAAGCATAACAAATGAAAAACCCCCCAAAAACACGAAAAATTCCAATTACGTGTTGAAGTTTCCGACCCACAGAATTTTTATAAATGCTGTAGTGAAGTATTGGCATAAGTAGAAACACCAATTTTTTTTAGATTTTTTGGTAGTGTGCGTCGTAGTTCAAATAAATAAAAACCGATATTTACGACATATTTCGTGTAATAACTTATTGAATACTTAAAATAATTGCGTTTTCTTGATATTGCCAGTCAGTTATACGATGCTCTATGTTTTTGTATGCGAGAGAGCAATGTACAAATAAAGGGAATTAAATTATTTCGAGTTTATTGAAAGTCTGTGTGCACAGTATGTATTTTGAAAAATATTGAACGGTAAACAAACAGGACGAGTAGCTCGTTGGTTAAGCTACACCCGCCTGCGACATCGTTAGACACATTTGTCAGAGGTTCGCGCCCAGGAGGGCGGCTCACCTTTTTTTTCTTTCTAACAACTACACGACGGTAAGCGATATCACTGCACAACACTAAATTTGCCTTTTGAACGAAAATAGCCAATTTCGATTAATCCTGACCCGCTGAAAACGAATCTGAAACCCGTTTTTGAAAATTGGCTCGAGATTTTGAGTAATTCAATTTTAAAAAAATCAGCCTTTTTTCGACTTTGAACAACAATCAGGCCGTAAGTATACAAGTTAGACAATTTTTATTGGTTGCAAAAAATTCTCCAGACTTTTCCGAATAAAACGGTATCAAACACTTTTACAATTTAAACTTGCAAACATGTTTAAACATTAGTTAAAGTGGATAAGACACGTTTTGCGCACCTATTTTTCGAGATGTTTTCCAATTTTTACAAAAAACTGGGTGTCTGACGAGGATTCCAATACCTGTACGCGATAGAGCAGACATTTGTCTTTGGAAAACCACTTTAACACTATGTAAATTATAGTTCTGCTTCGCACAGGAAAACGAAAACCTCGTGCGTGTTACGCAGTGTGAGCAGCGGTTCTCCGTCTCAATGCCGTGCAAACGCTAGGCGACAACAAGCCACGGCGGAACGCGTATTACTACGTGACGCGCACGAAGTCTTAGTTAGTTTTCCTGTAGGAAGCCGAAATTTGTTTTACATATTATCATGATGGTTTTTCGATGGAAAATGTCTGCTCTATCGTGTAGTGTCATTGGAATTCACGTCGGAGTCACAGATTGTTCAAAAAATTGAAAAACATCTCGAAAAGTAGGTGCGCGAAACGTGTCTTATCCATTTTAACTAATGTTTAACCATGTTTGCAAGTTTAAATTGTAAATGTGTTTGATATCGTTGTATTCGGAAAAGTCTGGAGAATTTTTTGCAATAAATGAAAATTGTCTAACTTGTAAACCTACGGCCTGATTGCTGTTCAAAGTCGAAAAAAGGCTGTTTTTTTCAAAATTCAATTACTCAAAATCTAGAGCCAATTTTCAAAAACGGGTTTCAAATTCGTTTTCAGCGGGTCAAGATTAGTCGAAATTGGTTATTTTCGTTTAGAAGGCAATTCGTGTATTGTCCAGAGAAACTTGTTAAAGTTGTACAACATGCTCCGCGCGCATCATTCGGGAGGTTTCTTCAATTTCTTTCGGCAACAGAATTAGACTTTTTTTTGCCTTTTAAACGAAAATAGCCAGTTTCGACTAATCTTGACCGCTGAAAACGAATCTGAAACCCGTTTTTGAAAATTGGCTCCAGATTTTGAGTAATAGAATTTTTAAAAAAACATCCTTTTTTCGATTTTGAAGAGCAATCAGGCCGTAGGTTTACAAGTTAGACAATTTCCATTTATTGCAAAAAATTCTGCAGACTCTTGCAAATAAAACGATATCAAACACTTTTACAAATTCAACTTGCAAACATGTTTAAACATTAGTTAAAGTGGATAAGACATGTTTCGCGCACCTATTTTTCGAGATGTTTTTCAATTTTTTGAAAAACTGTGACTCCGACGTGAATTCCAATGACACTACACGACAGAGCAGACATTTTCCATCGGAAAACCATCATGATAATATGTAAAACAAGTTTCGGCTTCCTACAGGAAAACTAACTAAGACTTCTTGCGCGTCACGTAGTAACACGCGCTCCGCTGTGGCTTGTTTTCGCCTAGCGCTTGCACGGCATTAAGTCAGAGAACCACTGCTCACACTGCGTAACACGCACGAGGTTTTCGGTTTCCTGTGGGAAGCAGAAATATAATTTACATAGTGTTAAAGTGGTTTTCCAAAGACAAATGTCTGCTCTATCGCGTAGAGGTATTGGAATTCTCGTCGGACTCACAGTTTTTTTTTTAAATTGAAAAACATCTCGAAAAATTGGTGCGCAAAACGTGTCTTATTCACTTTAACTAATGTTTAAACATGTTTGTAAGTTTAAAATGTAAAAGTGTTTGATACCGTTTTATTCGTAAAAGTCTGGAGAATTTTTTGCTACCAATAAAAATTGTCTGACTTGTATACTTACGGCCTGATTGTTGTTCAAAGTGGAAAAAAGGCTGTTTTTTTCAAAATTCAATTACTCAAAATCTCGAGCCAATTTTGAAAAACGGGTTTCAGATTCGTTTTCAGCGGGTCAAGATTAATCGAAATTGGCTATTTTCGTTCAAAAGGCAAAAAAAAAGTTCAATTTTGTTGTCCAGTGTATTCACTTTCAAGTATTTTAAACATACTTCTATAATTTTTAACTGTATTGTGTATGAAATATATATGCACGCATCGCATTATTTATGTAATCTTTACTTATATTATATCACCCAATGAAGCTTCCAATGCGTGTCATGCATTCGAACACAGGAACATTCTACGAATCTACTAGTATAACTTTTTATTCTCCAAATATAAATTTTCACGTGGTCTTCCACGCCACCCATGAGGTGCCACGACTACCGCGTTCGGTTTTTGATTGTGGACCTTCGCCAGTAGCCCTATTGTACCACATTTTTAATTTATTAAATTACAGTGGTGATGGGATATCTGTAAAGAAAAGCATATTTTCAACACATGACAGCAATCACCATACGACAGATTTCTTAAAAGTAAAGACATGCGGTCTGACACAAGTAAGGCCAGACCAATTTTTTTTTGCTGTAACTCTCCTTTTCGGATAGGCACGGTCTGACACAGGTGAGGCCAGACCAATTTTTGCTGTACCTCTCCTGTTCGGAGAGGTACGGTCTGACACAAGTGAGGCCAGACCAATTTTTTTTTTGCTTTTTCTTATTCTTTTATAAAAAGTCAATATACCTATACCATTCCTTGAAACATATCCCATCACCACTGTAATTTAATAAATTAAAAATGTGGTACAATAGGGCTACTGGCGAAGGTCCACAATCAAAATCCGAACGCGCTAGTCGTGGCACCTCATGGGTGGCGTGGAAGACCACGTGAAAATTTATATTTGGAGAATAAAATACTTATACTAGTAGATTCGTAGAATGTTCCTGTGTTCGAATGCATGACACGCATTGGAAGCTTCATTGGGTGATATAATATAAGTAAAGATTACATAAATAATGCGATGCGTGCATATATATTTCATACACAATACAGTTAAAAATTATAGAAGTATGTTTAAAATACTTATAAGTGAATATCGCTTACCGTCGTGTAGTTGTTAGAAAGAAAAAAAAGGTGAGCCGCCCTCCTGGGCGCGAACCTCTGACAAATGTGTCTAACGATGTCGCAGGCGGGTGTAGCTTAACCAACGAGCTACTCGTCCTGTTTGTTTACCGCTCAATATTTTTCAAAATACATATTGTGCACACAGACTTTCAATAAACTCGAAATAATTTAATTCCCTTTATTTGTACATTGCTCTCTCGCATACAAAAACATAGAGCATCGTATAACTGACTGGCAATATCAAGAAAACGCAATTATTTTAAGTATTCAATAAGTTATTACACGAAATATGTCGTAAATATCGGTTTTTATTTATTTGAACTACGACGCACACTACCAAAAAATCTAAAAAAAATTGGTGTTACTACTTATGCCAATACTTCACTACAGCATTTATAAAAATTCGGTGGGTCGGAAACTTCAACACGTAATTGGAATTTTTCGTGTTTTTGGGGGGTTTTTGATTTTTTATGCTTAGGATTTGCTAGACAAAAATCTGCAAAAATTCCCAACCATAAATTCACATGTTCTGAATATTCTCAAATTATTTCAGAATTTTTCCGCGCCGCTAAATACGAAAAATGTGTCAAAAACTGATTTTTTTATTTCCCCTATAACTACCCTTCTGATGGAGATAGAGGGTTGAAACTTGGCATAGAGCGTTTTTCTTTTCATCCCCTATCGAATGACGCCTTGCGAGATAAATTTGGTACAAGTGCATTTTTGACAATTTCAGCCGGCTCAACGGTCAGCCGAAAGGTAAATTCGGTACCGCTGTCGCATGCCGAACGAAGCGCGTGTGTGCGATCGTGGTGGAAAGAAGACGGAGCATAATTCTGTGTCTCTTTCTATTGGGTGCGCGCGCAGCTTCTGACGTCATTTTTCTCTACATTGGTAGAAGAAAGACGAAAAGCATAGCTCCTTCCTTGTCTACGTACGGTGCGCGCGCAGCGCTGACGGACACGGCACGCAACAACTCTCGCCTTCCCCCACCACGCGTGCCGCAATGCGGCAGGATGCCACTTCTGAGATCACTGCCTCAAGCGTCTCTCTTTCTTCCTAAATATTAATACATAATGTCGTAATCAATTCATAAGGTAAACATCTAAAGTGAACATAAGGCATACACATAAAATAAGACATAAGCGCAAAATACGTGAAGACACAATTCTTACACGTAGCGACACATAAGTACATAAATGATATCGGAAAAACAAAGAATGCTAACAGAAACTAAACTTAACCGTAACACTCTAAGTTACTAACATTATGACAAATAACCACTTTAAAGTATGAATAAGGGACATAAATTGCTGATGACGTATAAAATAATAAAGGTTTACATGATATTCTCATTGCTCACCATCGCTATCCATTAATTTCAACCTCGACCATAACTTCATGTTTTCGGGTGAACATACACCTTCAAACGGTAATTGCGTTAGTTGATGCCCTTCCGGGTCGCGTACAACGTAGCGATTATTATCTAACACTTTGACAATTTCATACGGTCCTCTAAATTTCGGCAATAATTTTTTGTTTACACCAGGTGTAACGTCTACATTCTTAACAACGACGTAGTCTCCTAAACGGTATTTTGTCGGAGGTTTATGATGTTTATCATAATAGCTCTTATTATACTCATTAGTCGCCTGAATTTGAGCAACCGCATTTCCTCTAATTTCATCTAAATCGCGCTGATCCGCCGTCTGCTCTTCTAAAATTAGGCGCAAATCGTCGCTTACTTGTCCTACCTGATTAACACCAAATAGCAATTTGCTAGGGGTGTTGCCTATAGCACGGTTTAAAGTATTATTTAAGGCGTACTCTACCTCAGCTAAAACTCGATGCCACGTATCTGCAGTTGAACTTAATTTCGATAACATAGGTGTAAGAGACCTATTTATTCTTTCAATTTGCCCGTTGGCATGCGGTGTGGCGGTAGCAATTAGAACATGTTGAATTCCGTGTCCTGATACAAATTCTTTGAACTTAGTGGCCGTGAATGCACTTCCTCTATCGGATACTATTTTCCTTGGTTTACTGTATGTTGCAAAATAAGTTTCCAAATGACGTATAGCCTCTTCGCTACTAGTACTAACCGTGGGATAAAATCTTACAAATTTACTAAAAGCGTCAATGATTTCAAAAATGTATTTATGCCTATGCTTCGTGCGCTCTAAAGGACCATAATGATCGATGTGGATACAATAAAAAGGTACGGACCCCTTGTCCGGACATTGTAAGGTTCCTTCTACTCGGTTTGCAATAGTGGAATAAGTAATGCATTTTAAACAGCTGGCAATAATTTTTTGTACTTTCTGTTTCTTTTCCGGGAACCAATAAACGCGTGATAGATATTCCATAGTCTTACTAATACCCTGGTGGCCAATTTCCTCATGATTTGTCCGTATTACATTATCTTCCATTGTAGAGGGAACGTAAAATTGTTCGCGTATCTTATTAATTTGTGGATCTTGTCCTTGCAGAATGGTTAAATTGCGTTCGAAACTGTTTTCTGTGATAACTAATATACTGAATTCGCGACTCAATGCATCGGCATGTACTAATTTCTGTGCCGGTCGGTGTTCTAATGTGTACTGATAATTTCATAAAATGAGACCATCTTAGGATTCGCGGATTTATTTCTTTGCGTTCTAAAGTTAGCTTTAAACTCTGGCAGTCGGTAACGATTTTGAAAGTAATTCCTTGTAAATAGATTCTAAAACGTTCCAAAGAATAAACTATTGCTAATGCTTCTAATTCAAAGCTGTGATAATTTGATTCTGCTTTGGTGGTTCTGTTACTAAAATAGCAAATAGGGTGAAACTTTCCATCCGCCTGTTTTTGTAACAACACTGAGCCATAACCATGAGTACTTGCATCACAGTGTAATTCAGTTTCCGCCAATGGAGAATAAATCGCGAGAATCGGTTCTGATATTAACATTTTCTTAAGATCTTCAAAACACTTTAACATTTCGTCATGCCATTTGTAAGCAGTTTTACACTTCAATAGGTCGTACAAAGGCTTCGCTTTAGTCGCAAAGTTCTTAACAAATTTTCTAAAATATGAAACTAGTCCTAAGAAACTATGCAATTCTCGATAATTTCGAGGTATGGGGTATTCCTCAAGTGCCTGTAGATTTTCCTTACTGGGCCTAACACCCAACGAGTTTATACAATACCCTAAGTAGACTATTTCGTCTAATAAAAAGGCACACTTTTCTAATTTTAATTCCAAAAAATTTTGTACCACGCAGTCAAGGACTTCTTTCAATACTTCTAAATTTTCACCAATAGTTTGGGTCGCTATTAAAATATCATCCAGGTAGATTAATATTTTCCCCTGATCTATTAATTTTCGGAAGGCCGCATTGATGAAACGCATAAAAAAAGAAGGTCCGTTTGACAGTCCAAAAGGCATACGCAGATATTCAAACTGCCCCATAAATGTAATGAACGCGGTATATTTAACTGAGTTTTCGTTCAAACGAACGTGATGAAAGGCATCTCTTAAATCTAATCGTGTAAAATATACTTTGTCGCACAATAAATCTATTTGGTCATCTATCCTAGGAATTGGGAAGTGATCGCGTAAAGTTAACTTATTAAGGTCTCTATAGTCAACAGCCATTCGATAAACTCCAGATTTATTTTTAATCAACACGATTGGACTGCAATACTGAGAATTACTGGGGCGAATAATTTTCCTTTCTAATAAATCCTTAATAATATTCTCGACCGCATTCTTCTCAGCATAAGATAATCTTCTCGGATTATAATAAAAAGGCTGATGATTTTGTTTGAGTATCAATTCCATCTCTAGGTTAGTCATCGGAAATTCTGGTCTGTTAGGTGTCACATAATGTTCTTGAATAACTGTCTCTACTTGATTCCGTAAATTCCAATCCAACTTTTCATTAATCTTAATATTAGCCGAAGTATCGCATTTCATATTATCTTCTACTACATCAACTTTTAAGATCTCCGGTATTAGATACTCGCTATTTATCGTTTTCGTATTAGATTTTTGTTGAATCTGTACCGTTTTACCAAAAGTTATTTCTAATTCATCGTTGGCAATAAAGTCTCTGCCTAATAAATCTTTTTCCGCTCACATCATAAAAATCATCGGTACCAGCCTCAGGATTCTTGGTTTCATTCACAGAATGGCACATCACTTCAGTAAAGTGGATACATTAAAAACGCTTTATTGTGCATTGGTCAGGCCTCATCTCGAATACGGCTCTATCGTGTGGTCACCGCACCACCAGTACCACGTAGAGAATATCGAGAGAATTCAACATAAATTCCTCCGACTGGCCGCCAGAGCAATGGGTAGCCCTATGGCCATTGACAACCATAATTATGGCACACTTCTAACTAGCCTAAACCTGCTCTCACTTGAAAATAGACGCCTCTTGCTGGACCTGTCTTTTGCACATAAAGTGCTGAACGGGGCGGTAAACAGTCCGGAAATTGTCGCTCTTTTTAACTTTAATATACCGAGATCCGCCAGTAGACAGCCTCTACTTCTCAGGCAAGAACTTCACCGCACTGACTACGGGAAACACAGTTGTTTAAACAGAATCTTTACCAACGTCAACCGATTTTGCTACCGACTCAATTTCTTCTGCCCATTCTCCATCTTCAAGCGGTGTGTCACTATCGAATTATCTCTAAATTAAGTATTCTGTTACATCCTAACTCTTCGTGCTGTCTCTACTTCTTTCTTTTTTTTTTTTTCTTTATGATTACGTTATCTTAGTCTTAGTTCTTATATTTGTACATCAATTTTCAAACTGTTTTTATTATTAGCTCGTTTTTCATATGTTAAATCTTTACGTATTGTTATTACTTTTCACCTTTTCTTTATCTCTTGTTATTTTAGTCTTAAGGTATTATTAGTTTCATTTCTAGTTCTAGTCTATTACTTTTAGCGTACTCCTATGTATTTGTAATCCTTTATAATCTCTCTGGTCTCACAAAAGGGCTCTGCTCGTCAATAAAGAATAATAATAATAATAATAATAATAATAAACAAGTACAGCTCATAGTATTTTCCGGGACTACATAAAAATTAACTTCAACTTCGCAACCGGAAACCAAAATTTTCTGCTTCAAGCGACCTAATATAGTTATTTTACTATGGTTTACACCTTCGAATCGCGCTTTATGATCGTATTGATTAATGTTTATATCTGACGAAATTAATGCTTCGGATAATAATGATATCGGACTACCGGTGTCTAAAACAGCTGTTACATTACATATGTCTAAGGTGATGTCAACGGCATAGCAAGGCACCACACTTTCCTTGAGCTCCACCAAATGCGTTGTTGTTGCCGGCCCCGGATCCTTTGTCGGTTTCGGTGCCGCCTGTTCTCTCGGAATCGTCGAACGTCGTGGGCAAAGCGCTTTCTGATGATCCATAGCACCGCATATGTAGCACGATCCTCGATCTCGTCTTGGCTTCGGGCACGCGCTCAATCGATGTCCAGGTTCATTGCAATTAAAGCATCTTGGTACTAATTTCGAACTTTCTGGTAACGGATGTGGCTTGGGCAATACTTTATTGGAAGTTTCGGGTTTTACTAAAGGCCTGGTGTTATTTGGCTGGCGACTTAAATTTCGAATTCTGTCATAAACTTTTAATTTGTCCTTTAATTCACTTAACTGTTTTGCTTCATACAATTGAACTTTACGATTTGGGTCGTCTGGAATTCCGTCAACAATGTATTGTATTAGGGCATCTGTTTCGATGTGACCCCTTGTGCTCATCTCTTTCATAAGTAAAAAGTACTCTTGCACCGTTTCCTCACGCCTCATTCGTCTAGTGCGTAACATTTCGTGCAACTGGGCGCTATTAATTCGCGTAGAAAATTCTTTCAACAGAAGCGATTTCAGCATCTTCCATGTCGTAATTCCACGTTCACCTTGTAGAAACAATCGAGCCAATCCCGTTAAAGACTTCCTTGCAAATAACAGTTTCTGAAGATCAGTCCATCCCAACAAATTTGCGTTGTCTTGAAAATCCTGCATCCAACTTTCTATGGGATATCCGTCGGATCCGTTAAATTGTCGAATAGAATCTTCTATATCACGAAAATTCAACGTAAATTTCGGCGCTTCCTGGTTACTGGCTAAAGTTGCCCTCGCAGCATGTGTGGATTCTGGTATCGGCCCCGAAATCGTTTGAGCTGGTTGCTCATTGACACTAACGTCCATCGGTCGGATAGTGCAATTTGAGATATCCTCAGAGTCCGATTCTTCTTCGGATTTTGATGCAGCTTCCCCAACAGTTGTGTAGAACCGTGTCAAATCAGCTAAATGCTCGCAGATTCGGCGTGCGACTGCACCGATCGTACCACCGTAATCTAGATTTAATAGGTGACATATTCCTATTAATGCGCCTAAGTCAAATGACGCCTCCGTCGTTTCGACTTTTTCCCTAAATTGCTGCGACCCGATCTCAAAAGCAAATCCCTCAAAGACACGCAGGCGTTTCCTGTTGTTACGGTCGCCGTCTTCGCCAAACACCAACTTGTGAAGGGATTGCACACATTTCGATTTCGCTTTCTTGAGGTTCTCACAAACGCACGGTATGTCGTTCAGCGTCGCCATTTCTCCAGTTTCTAGTTCTTTCACTTCATTTAAAGTCAAACACAGGTCACCGCACCGTAACTATCTCTACCGTGTCTGTGGATATTTGATCATTCGAGAAATCAATTAATGTATCCCACTTCTGAGACTGTAGTGGGTGGGATTTGAAGGTCGAGCGGAATAAATAAGTCAATCTAATTTAATATCACACACACACACACACGAATAGGATTATATTTTGAACGATTAAACTATATACATTTACTAGGGACTATATTATGGAAAACGACTAATTGTAGAACTAACGAGGTAACAAAAATACATAATGTCGCTCCGCGCCTGACGAAGCGTGGACGACAACTGCCTCGCGCTCGCGGCGTCGCTCGTCTCCCGCGGAACCCGTCTTACCGTCAATTATTTCGATTGTTCTAGAATATTCGGCAACGATGTACTATCCGTGCCGAATATCGGGAACTACCATAAAAGGGTACTTTACTCTTGGAGGTAGACTCTTTTTTTGAATTTTTGTCATTGTCGACCGAAAAGGGCGAGTTAGCGGCACCAAAATGTGGAACAATATTAGATGAGCATAGAAAAACCTGGAACAACTTTTAGTTTTTCCAGAACAAATTTTTAAAGGGTACTTTACTCTTGGAGGTAGGCTCTTTTTTTGAATTTTTGTCATTTTCGACCGAAAAGGGCGAGTTAGCGGCACCAAAATGTAGAACAATATTAAATGAGCATAGAACAACCTGGAAAAACTTTTCTTTTTTCGAGAACAAATTTTTAAAGGGTACTTTACTCTTGGAGGTAGACTCTTTTTTTGCATTTTTATGTCATTTTTGACCTTAAACGGCGCGTCAGCGACACCAAAATGTGGAACAATAACATCCAGGCATAGAACAACCTGGAAAAACTTTTAGTTTTTCCAGAACAACTTTTTAAAGGGTACTTTACTCTTGAAGGTAGACTCTTTTTTTGAATTTTTGTCATTTTCGACCGAAAAGGGCGAGTTAACGGCACCAAAATGTAGAACAATATTAAATGAGCATAGAACAACCTGGAACAACTTTTATTTTTTCGAGAACAAATTTTTAAAGGGTACCTCTTGGAGGTAGACTCTTTTTTTGCATTTTTATGTCATTTTTGACCTTAAACGGCGCGTCAGCGACACCAAAATGTGGAACAATAACATCCAGGCATAGAACAACCTGGAACAACTTTTAGTTTTTCCAGAACAAATTTTTAAAGGGTACTTTACTCTTGAAGGTAGACTCTTTTTTTGAATTTTTGTCATTTTCGACCGAAAAGGGCGAGTTAGCGGCACCAAAATGTAGAACAATATTAAATGAGCATAGAACAACCTGGAACAACTTTTATTTTTTCGAGAACAAATTTTTAAAGGGTACTTTACTCTTGGAGGTAGACTCTTTTTTGGCATTTTTGTGTCATTTTTGACCTTAAACGGCGCGTAAGCGACACCAAAATGTGGAACAATAACATCCAGGCATAGAACAACCTGGAACAACTTTTAGTTTTTCCAGAACAAATTTTTAAAGGGTACTTTACTCTTGGAGGTAGACTCTTTTTTTGCATTTTTGTGCCATTTTCGACCGAAAACGGCGAGTTAGCGACACCAAAATGTAGAACAATATTAGATGAGCATAGAACAACCTGGAACAACTTTTAGTTTTTCCAGAACAAATTTTTAAATGGTACTTTACTCTTGGAGGTAGGCTCTTTTTTTGAATTTTTGTCATTTTCGACCGAAAAGGGCGAGTTAGCGGCACCAAAATGTAGAACAATATTAGATGAGCATAGAACAACCTGGAACAACTTTTAGTTTTTCCAGAACAAATTTTTAAAAGGTACTTTACTCTTGGAGGTAGACTCTTTTTTTTGCATTCTTGTGTCATTTTCGACCGAAAACAGGGAGGTAACGACACCAAAATGTAGAACAATATTAGATGAGCATAGAACAACCTGGAACAACTTTTCTTTTTTCGAGAACAAATTTTTAAAGGGTACTTTACTCTTGGAGGTAGACTCTTTTTTTGCATTTTTGTGTCATTTGCGACCGAAAACAGCGAGTTAGCGGCACCAAAATGCAGAACAATATTAAATGAGCATAGAACAACCTGGAACAACTTTTAGTTTTTCCAGAACAAATTTTTAAAGGGTACTTTACTCTTGGAGGTAGACCCTTTTTTTGCATTTTTGTGTCATTTTCGACCGAAAACAGCGCGTCAGCGACACTGTTACGTCCCAGCGTAACTTTTAACTTATTAGCCTAGTATTTTTCTTGTTCTTGCTACTCCGATCTCCGGTTGCGCCTATACTTGTATATTACGGCCTGTGCCTATCGCAGCCGGCGTACCGTTAGAGTATTAGAGTTAAAATCATGTCATTTTCCTTCTACTCCGGGCTTCGTATGCGCCTATACTTGTATATTACGGCCTATGCCTAGCGCATGCGTGGTACCGTCGAGCGGTAACTTCAAGTAGAATATTCCTCGCCTTGGAATCACCGTCGTCCCCACCCAATACACCGACTCATGACAATATATATATAGTATAAGGAACGAATGCGTGTACGCGGTATGCAAGTGTGAGTGTATAGACTTAAGGTTAGCGACGAGTTTCCGCTTAAGAATATTGTTTATCCTTTTCTCTTTCTTTTCATTTATTAATTGCGCCACTGTTAGGCATCGCTGCAGGACAAGACTATTTTTCGTTATCATCAATCCCACCGAAGCGTGCGCTTAAGAGTTACTAAGTTCCTACGTGCCGAGATCGACTTGCACTCATAATAAAATCTGTTAATCAGAGAGAGAAACTAACGAACAAAACCAGCGTCTCGTTTTACATAGCCAGCCGAATGTTTGTATATACCGTCGACCGCTATGTACCCGATTCTGTGAGAGGGGCCTAAAAACTATCTCTGAGCCGGCCTAGGAACCATCTCGAGACGCGACCGTCGTCGCAGTTGGCTGTATAGTCGCGAGGTGCGTAGTCCTCTGTCCGAGGAATATCTTAGTTTATTCTTTGTGAGCTAATCTGTGCAAATTCTTGCAGTTTAATCAGAGACTCATTACTCCTCGTTAAATCGTAGTGTTAAAATCTAGCTATTAAAAAAAAAGAGCAAGGACTCATATTTCTTTTGGTTTTCTTTTTGGTTTCGAATTTTAATCTAGAGTGCGAATAGTGCGATCCGCGTTATTTCCAGCACGTGGTCGGCGAATCGCGCCGAGCCCGTTAGCATATAAGTTTCATTTATAAAGATCATTATATTATTATTATTATAAGTAACACTTCAACATAAGTCTTCTCTCGGTGAGGAATTGGTATTGTATTTAGACTGATTTAAACATCTAGAGCGGTCTGAGGAGTCTCTTCGCGAGTAACATCTGCAGCTCCGATAACACGAGAGATTAGGCCATCTCAAGCCTGATCGTACATTAATACCATTTTACGATTCGAAGGTACTCGTCGTAATAAACCATACGAATTTCTACCGACATACAACCGAACTGAGAGCGAGCGTAAGAGCGAGAGAAGTACAGCGAGCGACATATCATCGAGCGAGCGTGAGCGTGAGAGAGAGAGGGAGAGAATATCAAAGATTGTCTGAGCGTTTCCAGCAGCACGGTAAGAATATTCCAATTACCAGCTAGGTCATGATTTCTGGCCCGACTCTTGCCCCCAGTACATGTATTACGGGAAACCTAGGGCAATAGTTGTAGAGGCGATCCCGTAACCGTGTGCTCTGAGCGCTGGGCGATCGGAACTGTTTAATTCTATAAGGAATCTCTGTATCATTCATATAACGAATATCACGCGCAATACGAGCTGCTTCGTTCAACCCACGATTATACCGCGCCTTGCATACCAGCGAATTGTACTACCGAACATTGCGTAATAGTTAGTCGTTCCGTTCCTTATTATATCAATACTCCGATAGAAACAAAACCTCGTAACCATTGTTAAAACGTGGAATTGGGGTTAGAAGCGGGATACACTTTCTTTCTGTATATATATATCTCTTACAGTTATATTACTTCTTTATACCCACTTCTAACCGTGGAACTGGTGTCAGAAATCTGCTTTTTCAACTCAAGTCGTCTTTGTATCTGCACCTGAATAATCATCACAGAATATACACTATTGTTCTTTTCCACACTATATCTGCTTTATCCTTCTTTTATTTTCTTTGCATGCGCTATAATTAACATTATCTGTACTGGAATGTAACACGCAATAACTCAGCAACCTGTACGGGTTGATAAGAGAGAGAATCCTATAAGTCCTGCAGATCGAGTAGATTGATTTCGTTCTTTCGCGTCATCATTTTATTCGGTCATTGATAGAATCATCTTTTTGATTTATATCCTTTAGGTTAAGTATTCACGCGTTACTCCCGGGCGACAACGGTCGACCGCTCGAACACACACACGGTTCCATCCTAGACAAATCCTTTAAACCGACCTATCGCGACGCCCGGACGTAACAGCGGAATTGGTGTCAGAAGTGGGATTCGATTTCTGAACTTTGCGAGTTGTATTCCATATTCCTTTCTATAATTTACATTTTATATTTCCTCTTATACCACTTCTAACAGCGGAATTGGTGTCAGAAGTGGGATTCTCTTCCTGAGCTTCCACCAGTTGGGTTATCTTATATTACATTCCTTATTATATTCTATATTCTTTCCTATACTTTACATTTTTATTTCTTCTTATACCCACTTCTAACAACGGAATCGGATTGAGAATGTTTTAAATTGTTAATTAGGATTGTAGCTTCCACCAATTCTATACTTGTTCGTATAACCGTTTATCGCAGCAATATATAATCTTGCCGATGATCTGCGAGTCTTCGCGGAAACGTGTATAGCTAATCACATATATATAAAATCGCAGTAGGTAGTACATATATACATACATATATAAGTCCGCGGTTGAACGACGGGGCTCGTCGCTTGGCGCCGGAGCTCACGGCAATATTTGGGGTCGTCCACAGGACGCAAAGGAAACACGGTACTAACCGTGCGAATAGCGTGTGGGGCCCTCGATATCGATAGTAATATAATCGAACATGAGTCAACCTAATGAGTTTGGCACGGGTAGTAGCGCAGACGCGAGTAATAGCGCTACAATTGAACTAAGCGCGTCGATGACATCCGTGGCGGAGCGTCTCGCGCTCCAACAGGCCATGTCGGAAGTACCATATTACGACGGATCTAATGTGCCCTTGCGAGATTTCGTGCAGAGGGTGCGTGACGGAGCTGTGTATATGCCCCCACGTACGGAGGCTACGTATACTCGGGCCGTGATAGGGAGGTTGCAGGGCCGTGCGCGCGATAGCGTGTACGGGCAATCGGATTTGAAAACTATCGATGCGGTCATTAAACATCTCAAAACGCGTTTCGGAACTTGCAGTGCGTACCCACAGATTCAACGCGAGATAGAAAGCACGCGGATGCGTCGCGACGATACGGTGCACACGTTTTATGACCGCCTGAACATCCTTCTGATGGAAGCTAGGGGCGCGTTAGAAGAGGCACACGAAGGGGACATAGAGAGAATGTTAGCACCGGTTAAGGAGAGTGCATTGGGAGCGTTCCTTCGCGGGCTGCCGGATGACATAGCGAGGACAGTAGAGTCGCGCGACCCGGAAGATTTGGAAACAGCCGTCGCATTTGCAGCACGTGTGGTTTCGCGTAGGCGCATGCGGACACCATCGTTTGTTGACCCTTCTCGTTTACTCCCGTCACGGGCGGACGAGGAGAGAGTTGTCGCAGTTCGTGCACCACCGAGATCGCTGAGTCCGAGTGGATATTCTCGCGCCGGGCCTTCGTTTGAAACGAATAGGAACTTTGAGGTCGGCGCGCAATCGCATCCGACGGGATCAGGGCACTGCTACGCTCCGCCGCCTCAGGCAATTTATCCGCCTGCTCCTTACTATTACGCGCCGCCAATGCCATATCCAACGCCGTTCCCGTATCCGTACCCGAGTTACCCTCCGCGAGCCGAACAACAGTACGCGCCGAGCACTCGACCCATGTCGCCTGAGCATCGCATGCTCCCGACAACCGAACATGACAATAGACACGTTAGAGATAGGCGAGATTCGTCGCCGTCACCGAGACAGGGATCACCGACGAGACGCGACGACGATTTAAACTCGCGCGGAGCCCGCCGATCGGACGCGTCGTCGAGCCCGAACAACACAGAGCGTCACAGGACAGTCAGATTTCTAGAGAGAAACTAGTAGTTCGCCGCCTAGAAACTAATCGAGATTCGCCGCAGGTGCGAATGTGTGCTAAAGAACTGCGCCATGATTCGGCTTCATTTTTGATTGACACGGGCGCTGATATCAACGTAATCAAACTAAAAATATTGCGAGAAGATATATCTGTCGCGTTACACGAATCTATAGTCGTCACGGGTATTACCACGGAAGAAATAGAAACGTTGGGCACCACGATCGTGCACTTACTCGGACAACCGGTTAAATTCCACGTGGTACAATCCTCGTTTCCCATCAGGAGCGACGGAATTTTGGGGAAACAATACCTGAGGCAGGAACAGGCAGAGATATCATTCGCGCACAATACTTTAGTCACACAAAGTGATCCTATACGCCCGATGCGTTTCATAGGAGAGGGCGAACGACATAACGAAAAATTACCTTTGCCCATTACGCGCGTTCACCGCCTACGAGCTAGAACGCGTCAAGCAATAAGAATAGATGTAAAGGAAGGGAGAGAACTGGCCGAGGGTTACTTGCCGAAATTAAACACGACGGACGGAGTATTCATCGGGGAAGCCGCTGTCTCAGTTTGTCGAGGCGCGTGCCACGTACTTGCGATTAATACCTTGGAAAATGACGTAGAAATATCAATACCACCGCAAAATATAGTACCGTTTGAATATCACAATTTCCCTGAAGAACAGGAATACTTCGATTCCGAGTCAGAAACGGCACACGCGCCGATAGTTAGTGACCGAGTAGGTGAAATAGTCTCTCGTTTGCGTTTAGACCACCTTAACGACGAGGAGAGGAATCACGTAATAAATTTAGTAGAAGAATATCCAGAAAGGTTCCATCTACCGGGCGATAAGCTGCAGTCGACACCCTGTATTAGGCATACAATCCCTACCACAGACGATTTACCTATTAACACGCGGCAGTATAGATTTCCACCTGTTCATCAAGCCGAAATCGCGAGACAAGTCTCTAATAAATTAGAGTGCAACATTATCGCACCCTCAAATTCGCCATATAATTCACCGCTATGGATAGTTCCGAAAAAGCCGGATTCTCAAGGAAACAAGCGTTGGCGAATGGTCATTGATTTCCGTAAATTAAATGAAAAAACGATTGGAGACGCGTACCCCTTGCCCAATATTACAGATATTATGGATCACCTGGGCGAGGCGCGGTATTTTTCGATCTTTGACCTCGCGAGCGGCTTTCAGCAAATAGAAATGGACCCTAAAGACCGAGCTAAAACTGCCTTCACTACACCAAATGGCCACTACGAGTATATTCGCATGCCCGAAGGGCTTAAAAACGCTCCAGCTACGTTCCAGCGTTTAATGGATCAAGTATTACGCGGGTTGCAAGGCGTAGAAGTTTTTGTATATCTAGACGACATCGTAGTTTACGCTAAGTCCTTGAAGGAGCATGGAAGGAAGGTGCAGAGACTATTCAATAGAATACGCGATGCAAAGCTAACTCTGCAACCTGACAAGTGCGACTTCTTAAGAACCGAGGTAGCGTATCTGGGACATATAATCGGTCGAGATGGAGTCCGTCCAGACCCGGGGAAAATTAGCGCGGTAAAGAAATTCCCGTACCCGCAGAATCAACGAAATGTACGAGAATTCCTTGGGCTGGTGGGCTATTACCGACGTTTTATAGAAAACTTCGCCGCGATCGCGAAACCATTAACAGAATTATTGAAAAAGAACGAAAAATTCGATTGGAAACAGGAACATACAACTAGCTTTAAAACTTTACGGAGAGCGTTGTGCCGAAGCCCTATTCTACAGTACCCTAATTTTAACGAACATTTCACTTTGACAACGGACGCCTCGGACGTCGCGATAGGCGCGGTATTAAGCCAGAATGCGAACGGGCACGATTTGCCAGTAGCATACCTATCGCGCAATCTAACCAAGCCGGAGCGAAATTATTCCACCACGGAAAAGGAATGCCTAGCCGTGTTATATGCAGTCCTGCATTTTAGACCCTATCTATACGGGAGGAAGTTTACGTTAGTTAGCGATCACGAGCCGTTGAGATGGATAGACTCAGTTAAAGATCCGGGACAACGCTTGGTGCGTTGGCGACTTAAATTACGGGACTACGAATATGAATTTGTACATAAACCGGGCCGACTCAACACTAACGCGGATGCATTATCGCGGAATCCGGTAAAGACTGACACCGTCACGTCGGAATCCGACAACGAGGAACGCAACTGGGTCTCGTCAAAGGTATTGCCAGTAAACCGGAAAAACCCACGAGTACCGGAGCCATTAGATACAAGCGCAGTAGCGACGAGAACGCGCAGGCGAATACCGTACCTGCCAGAACCCGACGTACCGACAGTAGGCGATAATAGCGAGTCGTCATCCGACTCCTCAGACACGCCAATATTCGTAGAGAGCAGATGCGTGATGCCCAGTGTAAAGCCACGACCACCGCGCAAGTCGAAATCGCCGCCTAAAACACGATCCCATGACGCGGAGACGCGTGATAGTGAGCGCGAGACTGCAGGGCCGTCGGACAGCGAATTTGTCGCTACAGAAGGCCCTACCCGTCCCGCCTGTACCGAAGGTGACGCGGCGCGCCCACCAGGAGGCCCTTTAACGTTGGTCTCTGAAACAGAAGCGTCTGGGGAGGGCGGTAGCGCATTACTCGCCGGACCTGCGGATTGCTCGCATTTACCTACACCTTCGCCAACGTCGAGACCGATCGCGCTATCAACACCGATGCCACTAACTGTACCCGCGAGATCATGTGTAACATTACCGGAACATCTACATAATGATAGACCTCCTTCGATACCGACAGTCGGAATCCCTGTCACTGAAGACGTGCCGATGGGCACCCATATCCCTTTTCCACCGGAACTTCAGCCTCATGTGCAAGAATTTCAGCCGAAACCTGTACGTTATTCCCGCGACAATCTGACAGCACGACGCGGAAACATAGCGCACTTCTTATCAGCTGATTGCGAATTGAGCGACCCGATATCGCGGCTACTCGTAGAATTGCGTATGATTTCGGTAGAAGACATGAAACTTGCAAGGCCAAAGAAAGGAAACGTACTGGTAACACAATACGGACAGCACCGAATTTTTAGTATTGTACTGACCGACCGTTTTTTTAATACACCTAATACTACGGACGTTGTGACTGGACTGCAGAGCCTTCGTAAAACATTATCAAATTACGGGGCAAGCGCTTGCGGTATATCGCTGGAAGGAAATATGACAGACAGTTTGACTCGCGAAACGTTCATACAGGAAATTAGTGAAGTATTTGAACATACTGGTATCACCATAACCCTTTTCACGGGAAAGGTATCAATTCCCCCGGAATCGATGCGGGCGGAGATTATTAAAGAACTGCATGCAGGTGTTGTGGGAGGGCATAAAGGCGTTACCAAAACCTACCGAAGAATAAGAGAGAGATTTTATTGGCCGGGAATGAAAAACGAGATCCAGAACTTCATTAGAACTTGTGCGGGATGCCAGGAAAAGAAATTAATACGAGCAAGAACGCGTGAACCAATGGTAATTACCGACACACCGATAGAGCCTTTCGCGAAAGTATCTCTCGACACAGTAGGACCGCTCCCCACGACTCCCGACGGGAATAGACACATATTCACGATGCAGGACAATCTAACAAAGTTCTGCCTCGCGGTGCCCGTGCCCGATATTAAGGCCGAGACTATTGCTCACGTCCTCGTGACTAGCCTTATATTGCAGTACGGGGCTCCGCGAGTAATATTAACAGATAAAGGTACTAGTTTCATAAATAAAGTTATCCGCGAGATTGGGCGTTTATTCGATATCGACCACGTAACGACCTCCGGTTACCACCCGCAGACTAATGGAGCCTTAGAGCGTAGCCATATAGTACTAACCGAATACATAAAACATTACTTAGGCGAATACGACGATTGGGATCGGTTGGTACCGTTCGCGATGTTCTCATATAATACGTCGGTGCACGAAGCGACTAACTTTACGCCTTACGAACTAGTATTCGGTAGACTAGCAAGATACCCGAATTCTTTCTGCATCGACGACAGGACAGATACATATGGATCTTATCTACGGGAATTAATACCTCGCCTGTCTGAGATGCAAGTGACAGCGGGAATAAATTTAATTGCTGCAAAACATAAATCTAAAGAACGCTACGATAGACACGCGCGGCCGCTAGATGCGAGGGAGGGCGACATGGTGCGGGTGCTTATCGAACCGAAGAAGGGAAAGTTTAGTAGTAGATATCGAGGGCCCTACAGAGTTGTCAAAATCCTAGAAGGAAATACCGTGCTGCTGGAGAACGAGAATGGCGAGCGTATTCTTAAACACGCTGACAAAGTGCAACCTCTGTATCAGTAATATACGTGCGTAGAAGGTAAGACCAAAGGCACGTCGCACTCTAGACACGTCGCGCACACTTACAGCTAGCTGCGCAGCCATCCTCCTGTTGCGACAATAAGAAAAACGGCATACATCGGGCCAGACACTGAATTGATAATAATTGTATTTTTAATAACACCATAGTTTAGTTGAAATGACGAGCAGACCGAGGAACCTTGAAAGTAGGCGTCTGTTCGTGACGCGGCTGGCGCGAGGGACCAAGAAGAAGGACTTGTTGCGGATCTTCGCACCATCCGGGGCAGAACACGCAGTCGTGAGGCAATCCCCAAATGGTAATTGCGGTTTCGTGACCTTCGCCAACGTAAACCAGGTGAAGGCGGTGGTGGAAGACGCGGCGCAACACCCGATCGTCCTGCACAAGCGGCGGATTGCCGTACAAATGGCAGACGCGTGGCACGATAGAGCTCAACCTCCGGTTCCATCAACATCAGCGATGCACCCGTTCGACGGTCTGGGATGGTGGCCAACACCGTTGCTTCCGGCGGACGTGGTGGCGGAAATCGCCAAATACGTCACTTATATTGACCTGGCAAGGATGGAGCAGGTCAATAAAGCGTGGAGAGCTGGGGTGCACCTACATCTCCAAACCACCACCACCCTGACGTTAACCAGCTGGCGCTGGCCGGAATACAGAGACTTAAAGGTTGTTACTCACGACGCGTACTATTGGTTGTTACGGAGGTGCGCCCCCGCACTTCGTGTCGTCAACCTTAGCGACTCGGAAGTGGCAGCGAACTTGCGTCCGTCTCTTCTGACACTAACCGCGACGTATGCCCCGCTTTTGGAAGATTTAGATCTGTCCGGGTTTAGTGTCCTGCCGTCTGGACTGCGTGCGATCGCGAACGGAGCCCCTAGGTTAAGGTACTTAAGCGTAGGGGAGTGTGGGCGTCCGGTGGACCCCGAGCTAAAGTGGGTATTTGCCGCCCACAAATTAGCGAGATTTTCCGCGTCCGACACACCCATGACAGGCGCTGCATTCGCCACACTGAGCTGTTGCCTGGAGAAGCTCGTTTTGACCAGAACCCGAACGAAGCCCAACTACCTCGCGACGTTTCTTTCAAAGCCGGTGAAACTGACGGAGCTTACCATCGACCAACCAGTCTTCTTCGGGGACGAAGTTCTCACGGCACTGGGGCACAACCGCGCGATGGGAGAGACAATGGTCAAAATGTGCCTGCGGTACTGCGATCAGAGGGACGAGGCACTTGATGAGGAGCTGGCGGAGGCGGAAGAGCACGGAGAGGTGGCGAACTTCATGGAGCTGGGTTATGGCTCGGTAACGGGAGCAATGTGGCTTCCACCGCGTTTTACAGGAGTGAAGCATCTCACCCTTCATTGCAACAGCTGGGTGGAGGTGTCCTTCATCGATGCGGTCGGTGCCCACATGAAGTCGCTAGAGTTCCTTGACATCACGGGGTGTACGAACATCCGGGGACAATTCTCATTAGAGGCCCTTGGGGACTTGCCGATGTTGCGACATCTAAACATGAGCCTTATGTATCCCTCCGTCGGTGCTCAATTTCTCTCGCGCATGCGTGCACTCGAAGAGTTGGAGTGCAGGGACAACGCCGGTGTGACTGACGAGGACATATGCGGCCTGGTGAGAAACTCCAGTACCATCAGGGAGGTAGACGTAGAGGGGTGCATAGGCGTGCGTCGACCACTGATCGATTGTGTTTTGCAAGTATTACGGGGAGATCCGCATGGACACAGTTTCGACTTGAAAGTGGGGGGGACCAGTGCGATACGTCATCGGCGCGATAGACAGATGCTACACGTTAGAATCCGCTACCACCGGACGTCAGGAAACCCCTACGCTTAAATTAGCTCCTAACACATCATCGGGGACGATGATGATTCTAAGGGGGGGAGGGTGTTACGTCCCAGCGTAACTTTTAACTTATTAGCCTAGTATTTTTCTTGTTCTTGCTACTCCGATCTCCGGTTGCGCCTATACTTGTATATTACGGCCTGTGCCTATCGCAGCCGGCGTACCGTTAGAGTATTAGAGTTAAAATCATGTCATTTTCCTTCTACTCCGGGCTTCGTATGCGCCTATACTTGTATATTACGGCCTATGCCTAGCGCATGCGTGGTACCGTCGAGCGGTAACTTCAAGTAGAATATTCCTCGCCTTGGAATCACCGTCGTCCCCACCCAATACACCGACTCATGACAATATATATATAGTATAAGGAACGAATGCGTGTACGCGGTATGCAAGTGTGAGTGTATAGACTTAAGGTTAGCGACGAGTTTCCGCTTAAGAATATTGTTTATCCTTTTCTCTTTCTTTTCATTTATTAATTGCGCCACTGTTAGGCATCGCTGCAGGACAAGACTATTTTTCGTTATCATCAATCCCACCGAAGCGTGCGCTTAAGAGTTACTAAGTTCCTACGTGCCGAGATCGACTTGCACTCATAATAAAATCTGTTAATCAGAGAGAGAAACTAACGAACAAAACCAGCGTCTCGTTTTACATAGCCAGCCGAATGTTTGTATATACCGTCGACCGCTATGTACCCGATTCTGTGAGAGGGGCCTAAAAACTATCTCTGAGCCGGCCTAGGAACCATCTCGAGACGCGACCGTCGTCGCAGTTGGCTGTATAGTCGCGAGGTGCGTAGTCCTCTGTCCGAGGAATATCTTAGTTTATTCTTTGTGAGCTAATCTGTGCAAATTCTTGCAGTTTAATCAGAGACTCATTACTCCTCGTTAAATCGTAGTGTTAAAATCTAGCTATTAAAAAAAAAGAGCAAGGACTCATATTTCTTTTGGTTTTCTTTTTGGTTTCGAATTTTAATCTAGAGTGCGAATAGTGCGATCCGCGTTATTTCCAGCACGTGGTCGGCGAATCGCGCCGAGCCCGTTAGCATATAAGTTTCATTTATAAAGATCATTATATTATTATTATTATAAGTAACACTTCAACATAAGTCTTCTCTCGGTGAGGAATTGGTATTGTATTTAGACTGATTTAAACATCTAGAGCGGTCTGAGGAGTCTCTTCGCGAGTAACATCTGCAGCTCCGATAACACGAGAGATTAGGCCATCTCAAGCCTGATCGTACATTAATACCATTTTACGATTCGAAGGTACTCGTCGTAATAAACCATACGAATTTCTACCGACATACAACCGAACTGAGAGCGAGCGTAAGAGCGAGAGAAGTACAGCGAGCGACATATCATCGAGCGAGCGTGAGCGTGAGAGAGAGAGGGAGAGAATATCAAAGATTGTCTGAGCGTTTCCAGCAGCACGGTAAGAATATTCCAATTACCAGCTAGGTCATGATTTCTGGCCCGACTCTTGCCCCCAGTACATGTATTACGGGAAACCTAGGGCAATAGTTGTAGAGGCGATCCCGTAACCGTGTGCTCTGAGCGCTGGGCGATCGGAACTGTTTAATTCTATAAGGAATCTCTGTATCATTCATATAACGAATATCACGCGCAATACGAGCTGCTTCGTTCAACCCACGATTATACCGCGCCTTGCATACCAGCGAATTGTACTACCGAACATTGCGTAATAGTTAGTCGTTCCGTTCCTTATTATATCAATACTCCGATAGAAACAAAACCTCGTAACCATTGTTAAAACGTGGAATTGGGGTTAGAAGCGGGATACACTTTCTTTCTGTATATATATATCTCTTACAGTTATATTACTTCTTTATACCCACTTCTAACCGTGGAACTGGTGTCAGAAATCTGCTTTTTCAACTCAAGTCGTCTTTGTATCTGCACCTGAATAATCATCACAGAATATACACTATTGTTCTTTTCCACACTATATCTGCTTTATCCTTCTTTTATTTTCTTTGCATGCGCTATAATTAACATTATCTGTACTGGAATGTAACACGCAATAACTCAGCAACCTGTACGGGTTGATAAGAGAGAGAATCCTATAAGTCCTGCAGATCGAGTAGATTGATTTCGTTCTTTCGCGTCATCATTTTATTCGGTCATTGATAGAATCATCTTTTTGATTTATATCCTTTAGGTTAAGTATTCACGCGTTACTCCCGGGCGACAACGGTCGACCGCTCGAACACACACACGGTTCCATCCTAGACAAATCCTTTAAACCGACCTATCGCGACGCCCGGACGTAACAACACCAAAGTGTGGGACAATAACATCCAGGCATAGAACAACCTGGAACAACTTTTAGTTTTTCCAGAACAAATTTTTAAAGGGTACTTTACTCTTGGAGGTAGACTCTTTTTTTGCATTTTTGTGTCATTTTCGACCGAAAACAGCGCGTCAGCGACACCAAAATGTGGAACAATAACATCCAAGCATAGAACAACCTGGAACAAATTTTAGTTTTTCCAGAACAAATTTTTAAAGGGTACTTTACTCTTGAAGGTAGACTCTTGTTTTTGCATTTTTGTGTCATTTTCGACCGAAAACAGCGCGTCAGCGACACCAAAATGTGGAACAATATTTGATGAGCATAGAACAACCTGGAGCAACTTTTATTTTTTCGAGAACAAATTTTTAAAGGGTACTTTACTCTTGGAGGTAGACTCTTTTTTTGCATTTTTGTGTCATTTTCGACCGCAAACAGGGAGGTAACGACACCAAAATGTAGAACAATATTAGATGAGCATAGAACAACCTGGAACAACTTTTATTTTTTCGAGAACAAATTTTTAAAGGGTACTTTACTCTTGGAGGTAGACTCTTTTTTTGCATTTTTGTGTCATTTTCGACCGAAAACAGCGAGTTAGCGGCACCAAAATGTAGAACAATATTAAATGAGCATAGAACAACCTGAAACAACTTTTAGTTTTTCAAGAACAAATTTTTAAAGGGTACTTTACTCTTGGAGGTAGACCCTTTTTTTGCATTTTTGTGTCATTTTCGACCGAAAACAGCGCGTCAGCGACACCAAACTGTGGAACAATAACATCCAGGCATAGAACAACCTGGAACAACCTTTAGTTTTTCCAGAACAAATTTTTAAAGGGTACTTTACTCTTGGAGGTAGACTTTTTTTGCATTTTTGTGCCATTTTCGACCGAAATCGGCGAGTTAGCGACACCAAAATGTAGAACAATATTAGATGAGCATAGAACAACCTGGAACAACTTTTAGTTTTTCCAGAACAAATTTTTAAAGGGTACTTTACTCTTGGAGGTAGACTCTTTTTTTGCATTTTTGGGTCATTTTCAACCGAAAACAGCGAGTTAGCGGCACCAAAATGTAGAACAACATTAAATGAGCATAGAACAACCTGGAACAACTTTTAGTTTTTCCAGAACAAATTTTTAAAGGGTACTTTACTCTTGGAGGTAGACTCCTTTTTTGCATTTTATGTCATTTTTGACCTTAAACGGCGCGTCAGCGACACCAAAATGTGGAACAATAACATCCAGGCATAGAACAACCTGGAACAACTTTTAGTTTTTCCAGAACAAATTTTTAAAGGGTACTTTACTCTTGGAGGTAGGCTCTTTTTTTGAATTTTTGTCATTTTCGACCGAAAAGGGCGAGTTAGCGGCACCAAAATGTAGAACAATATTAAATGAGCATAGAACAACCTGGAACAACTTTTATTTTTTCGAGAACAAATTTTGAAAGGGTACTATACTCTTGGAGGTAGACTCTTTTTTGCATTTTTGTGTCATTTTTGACCTTAACCGGCGCGTCAGCGACACCAAACTGTGGAACAATAACATCCAGGCATAGAACAACCTGGAACAACTTTTAGTTTTTCCAGAACAAATTTTTAAAGGGTACTTTACTCTTGGAGGTAGACTCTTTTTTTGAATTTTTGTCATTGTCGACCGAAAAGGGCGAGTTAGCGGCACCTAAATGTGGAACAATATTAGATGAGCATAGAACAACCTGGAACAACTTTTATTTTTTCGAGAACAAATTTCTAAAGGGTACTTTACTCTTGGAGGTAGACTCTTTTTTTGCATTTTTGGGTCATTTTCAACCGAAAACAGCGAGTTAGCGGCACCAAAATGTAGAACAACATTAAATGAGCATAGAACAACCTGGAACAACTTTTAGTTTTTCCAGAATAAATTTTTAAAGGGTACTTTACTCTTGGAGGTAGACCCTTTTTTTGCATTTTTGTGTCATTTTCGACCGAAAACAACGCGTCAGCGACACCAAAATGTGGAACAATAACATCCAGGCATAGAACAACCTGGAACAACTTTTAGTTTTTCCAGAACAAATTTTTAAAGGGTACTTTACTCTTGGAGGTAGACTCTTTTTTTGCATTTTTGTGCCATTTTCGACCGAAAACGGCGAGTTAACGACACCAAAATGTAGAACAATATTAGATGAGCATAGAACAACCTGGAACAACTTTTAGTTTTTCCAGAACAAATTTTTAAAGGGTACTTTACTCTTGGAGGTAGGCTCTTTTTTTGAATTTTTGTCATTTTCGACCGAAAAGGGCGAGTTAGCGACACCAAAATGTAGAACAATATTAGATGAGCATAGAATAACCTGGAACAACTTTTAGTTTTTCCAGAACAAATTTTTAAAGGGTACTTTACTCTTGGAGGTAGACTCTTTTTTTGCATTTTTATGTCATTTTTGACCTTAAACGGCGCGTCAGCGACACCAAAATGTGGAACAATAACATCCAGGCATAGAACAACCTGGAACAACTTTTAGTTTTTTCAGAACAAATTTTTAAAGGGTACTTTACTCTTGAAGGTAGACTCTTTTTTTGAATTTTTGTCATTTTCGACCGAAAAGGGCGAGTTAGCGGCACCAAAATGTAGAACAATATTAAAAGAGCATAGAACAACCTGGAACAACTTTTATTTTTTCAAGAACAAATTTTTAAAGGGTACTTTACTCTTGAAGGTAGACTCTTTTTTTGAATTTTTGTCATTTTCGACCGAAAACAGCGCGTCAGCGACACCAAAATGTGGAACAATAACATCCAGGCATAGAACAACCTGGAACAACCTTTAGTTTTTCCAGAACAAATTTTTAAAGGGTACTTTACTCTTGGAGGTAGACTTTTTTTGCATTTTTGTGCCATTTTCGACCGAAAACGGCGAGTTAGCGACACCAAAATGTAGAACAATATTAGATGAGCATAGACCAACCTGGAACAACTTTTAGTTTTTCCAGAACAAATTTTTAAAGGGTGCTTTACTCTTGGAGGTAGGCTCTTTTTTTGAATTTTTATGTCATTTTTTACCTTAAACGGCGCGTCAGCGACACCAAAATGTGGAACAATAACATCCAGGCATAGAACAACCTGGAACAACTTTTAGTTTTTCCAGAACAAATTTTTAAAGGGTACTTTACTCTTGGAGGTAGACTCTTTTTTTGCATTTTTGTGTCATTTTCGACCGAAAACAGGGAGGTAACGACACCAAAATGTAGAACAATATTAGATGAGCATAGAACAACCTGGAACAACTTTTAGTTTTTCCAGAACAAATTTTTAAAGGGTACTTTACTCTTGGAGGTAGACTCTTTTTTTGAATTTTTGTCATTGTCGACCGAAAAGGGCGAGTTAGCGGCACCAAAATGTGGAACAATATTAGATGAGCATAGAACAACCTGGAACAACTTTTAGTTTTTCCAGAACAAATTTTTAAAGGGTACTTTACTCTTGGAGGTAGGCTCTTTTTTTGAATTTTTGTAATTTTCGACCGAAAACAGGGAGGTAACGACACCAAAATGTAGAACAATATTAGATGAGCATAGAACAACCTGGAACAACTTTTATTTTTTCGAGAACAAATTTTTAAAGGGTACTTTACTCTTGGAGGTAGACTCTTTTTTTGCATTTTTGTGTCATTTTCGACCGAAAACAGCGAGTTAGCGGCACCAAAATGTAGAACAATATTAAATGAGCATAGAACAACCTGGAACAACTTTTAGTTGTTCCAGAACAAATTTTTAAAGGGTACTTTACTCTTGGAGGTAGACCCTTTTTTTGAATTTTTGTCATTTTCGACCGAAAAGGGCGAGTTAGCAGCACCAAAATGTAGAACAATATTAAATGAGCATAGAACAACCTGGAACAACTTTTATTTTTTCCAGAACAAATTTTTAAAGGGTACTTTACTCTTGGAGGTAGACTTTTTTTACATTTTTATGTCATTTTTGACCTTAAACGGCGCGTCAGCGACACCAAAATGTGGAACAATAACATCCAGGCATAGAACAACCTGGAACAACTTTTAGTTTTTCCAGAACAAATTTTTAAAGGGTATTTTACTCTTGGAGGTAGAATTTTTGTGTCATTTTTGACTGATAACGGCGCGTAAGTTACACGGGGCTCACTGTGTATGGTTATAATACATATAAGCAATATATAGACACAATATATGTATAATGTATATGTGTAAGATATTTAATATATTTATAGGCACAAGATTTAATATATATAAGACATAAATATTGTGAGAGGCAAGCGGACTTACAATAATCAAGCACCCCAAAAAAGACTAAAACACTGAAATCACAATTGTGCAACCGCCAGTTTCTCGAAACAATTACAACTAAATCCACCCAGGGAGAGGAAGGTTTATTCTTCATCTGGCACCAAGAATAAAGTCCACTTTGTATGATTGTTCCGAAGGAAGTAAGAGTTGTTCCAGGTTGTTCTATGCCTGGATGTTATTGTTCCACATTTTGGTGCCGCTAACTCGCTGTTTTCGGTCGAAAATGACACAAAAATGCAAAAAAAGAGTCTACCTCCAAGAGTAAAGTACCCTTTAAAAATTCGTTCTCGAAAAAATAAAAGTTGTTCCAGGTTGTTCTATCTTCATCTAATATTGTTCTACATTTTGGTGTCGTTACCTCCCTGTTTTCGGTCGAAAATGACACAAAAATGCAAAAAAAGAGTCTACCTCCAAGAGTAAAGTACCCTTTAAAAATTTGTTCTCGAAAAAATAAAAGTTGTTCCAGGTTGTTCTATGCTCATCTAATATTGTTCTACATTTTGGTGTCGCTAACTCGCCCTTTTCGGTCGAAAATGACAAAAATTCAAAAAAAGAGCCTACCTCCAAGAGTAAAGTACCCTTTAAAAATTTGTTCTGGAAAAACTAAAAGTTGTTCCAGGTTATTCTATGCTCATCTAATATTGTTCTACATTTTGGTGTCGCTAACTCGCCCTTTTCGGTCGAAAATGACAAAAATTCAAAAAAAGAGCCTACCTCCAAGAGTAAAGTACCCTTTAAAAATTTGTTCTGGAAAAACTAAAAGTTGTTCCAGGTTGTTCTATGCTCATCTAATATTGTTCTACATTTTGGTGTCGCTAACTCGCCGTTTTCGGTCGAAAATGGCACAAAAATTCCAAAAAAGAGTCTACCTCCAAGAGTAAAGTACCCTTTAAAAATTTGTTTTGGAAAAACTAAAAGTTGTTCCAAGTTGTTCTATGCCTGGATGTTATTGTTCCACATTTTGGTGTCGCTGACGCGCTGTTTTCGGTCGAAAATTACACAAAAATGCAAAAAAAGAGTCTACCTCCAAGAGTAAAGTACCCTTTAAAAATTTGTTCTCGAAAAAATAAAAGTTGTTCCAGGTTGTTCTATGCTCATCTAATATTGTTCTACATTTTGGTGTCGTTACCTCCCTGTTTTCGGTCGAAAATGACACAAAAATGCAAAAAAAGAGTCTACCTCCAAGAGTAAAGTACCCTTTCAAAATTTGTTCTCGAAAAAATAAAAGTTGTTCCAGGTTGTTCTATGCTCATCTAATATTGTTCTACATTTTGGTGTCGCTGACGCGCTGTTTTCGGTCGAAAATGACACAAAAATGCAAAAAAAGGGTCTACCTCCAAGAGTAAAGTACCCTTTAAAAATTTGTTCTGGAAAAACTAAAAGTTGTTTCAGGTTGTTCTATGCTCATTTAATATTGTTCTACATTTTGGTGCCGCTAACTCGCTGTTTTCGGTCGAAAATGACACAAAAATGCAAAAAAAGAGTCTACCTCCAAGAGTAAAGTACCCTTTAAAAATTTGTTCTCGAAAAAATAAAAGTTGTTCCAGGTTGTTCTATGCTCATCTAATATTGTTCTACATTTTGGTGTCGTTACCTCCCTGTTTTCGGTCGAAAATGACACAAAAATGCAAAAAGAGTCTACCTCCAAGAGTAAAGTACCCTTTAAAAATTTGTTCTCGAAAAAATAAAAGTTGTTCCAGGTTGTTCTATGCTCATTTAATATTGTTCTACATTGTGGTGCCGCTAACTCGCCCTTTTCGGTCGAAAATGACAAAAATTCAAAAAAAGAGCCTACCTCCAAGAGTAAAGTACCCTTTCAAAATTTGTTCTCGAAAAAATAAAAGTTGTTCCAGGTTGTTCTATGCTCATCTAATATTGTTCTACATTTTGGTGTCGTTACCTCCCTGTTTTCGGTCGAAAATTACACAAAAATGCAAAAAAAGAGTCTACCTCCAAGAGTAAAGTACCCTTTCAAAATTTGTTCTGGAAAAACTAAAAGTTTTTCCAGGTTGTTCTATGCCTGGATGTTATTGTTCCACATTTTGGTGTCGCTTACGCGCCGTTTAAGGTCAAAAATGCCAAAAAAGAGTCTACCTCCAAGAGTAAAGTACCCTTTAAAAATTTGTTCTCGAAAAAATAAAAGTTGTTCCAGGTTGTTCTATGCTCATTTAATATTGTTCTACCTTTTGGTGCCGCTAACTCGCCCGTTTCGGTCGAAAATGACAAAAATTCAAAAAAAGAGCCTACCTCCAAGAGTAAAGTACCCTTTAAAAAGTTGTTCTGGAAAAACTAAAAGTTTTTCCAGGTTGTTCTATGCCTGGATGTTATTGTTCCACATTTTGGGGTCGCTGACGCGCCGTTTAAGGTCAAAAATGACATAAAAATGCCAAAAAAGAGTCTACCTCCAAGAGTAAAGTACCCTTTAAAAATTTGTTCTGGAAAAACTAAAAGTTGCTTCAGGTTGTTCTATGCTCATTTAATATTGTTCTACATTTTGGTGCCGCTAACTCGATGTTTTCGGTCGAAAATGACACAAAAATGCAAAAAAAGAGTCTACCTCCAAGAGTAAAGTACCCTTGAAAAATTTGTTCTGGAAAAACTAAAAGTTGTACCAGGTTGTTCTATGCCTGGATGTTATTGTTCCACATTTTGGTGTCGCTTACGCGCCGTTTAAGGTCAAAAATGCCAAAAAAGAGTCTACCTCCAAGAGTAAAGTACCCTTTAAAAATTTGTTCTCGAAAAAATAAAAGTTGTTCCAGGTTGTTCTATGCTCATTTAATATTGTTCTACCTTTTGGTGCCGCTAACTCGCCCGTTTCGGTCGAAAATGACAAAAATTCGAAAAAAGAGTCTACCTTCAAGAGTAAAGTACCCTTTAAAAATTTGTTCTTGAAAAAATAAAAGTTGTTCCAGGTTGTTCTATGCTCTTTTAATATTGTTCTACATTTTGGTGCCGCTAACTCGCCCTTTTCGGTCGAAAATGACAAAAATTCAAAAAAAGAGTCTACCTTCAAGAGTAAAGTACCCTTTAAAAATTTGTTCTGAAAAAACTAAAAGTTGTTCCAGGTTGTTCTATGCCTGGATGTTATTGTTCCACATTTTGGTGTCGCTGACGCGCCGTTTAAGGTCAAAAATGACATAAAAATGCAAAAAAAGAGTCTACCTCCAAGAGTAAAGTACCCTTTAAAAATTTGTTCTGGAAAAACTAAAAGTTGTTCCAGGTTATTCTATGCTCATCTAATATTGTTCTACATTTTGGTGTCGCTAACTCGCCCTTTTCGGTCGAAAATGACAAAAATTCAAAAAAAGAGCCTACCTCCAAGAGTAAAGTACCCTTTAAAAATTTGTTCTGGAAAAACTAAAAGTTGTTCCAGGTTGTTCTATGCTCATCTAATATTGTTCTACATTTTGGTGTCGTTAACTCGCCGTTTTCGGTCGAAAATGGCACAAAAATGCAAAAAAAGAGTCTACCTCCAAGAGTAAAGTACCCTTTAAAAATTTGTTCTGGAAAAACTAAAAGTTGTTCCAGGTTGTTCTATGCCTGGATGTTATTGTTCCACAGTTTGGTGTCGCTGACGCGTTGTTTTCGGTCGAAAATGACACAAAAATGCAAAAAAAGGGTCTACCTCCAAGAGTAAAGTACCCTTTAAAAATTTATTCTGGAAAAACTAAAAGTTGTTCCAGGTTGTTCTATGCTCATTTAATGTTGTTCTACATTTTGGTGCCGCTAACTCGCTGTTTTCGGTTGAAAATGACCCAAAAATGCAAAAAAAGAGTCTACCTCCAAGAGTAAAGTACCCTTTAGAAATTTGTTCTCGAAAAAATAAAAGTTGTTCCAGGTTGTTCTATGCTCATCTAATATTGTTCCACATTTAGGTGCCGCTAACTCGCCCTTTTCGGTCGACAATGACAAAAATTCAAAAAAAGAGTCTACCTCCAAGAGTAAAGTACCCTTTAAAAATTTGTTCTGGAAAAACTAAAAGTTGTTCCAGGTTGTTCTATGCCTGGATGTTATTGTTCCACAGTTTGGTGTCGCTGACGCGCCGGTTAAGGTCAAAAATGACACAAAAATGCAAAAAAGAGTCTACCTCCAAGAGTATAGTACCCTTTAAAAATTTGTTCTCGAAAAAATAAAAGTTGTTCCAGGTTGTTCTATGCTCATTTAATATTGTTCTACATTTTGGTGCCGCTAACTCGCCCTTTTCGGTCGAAAATGACAAAAATTCAAAAAAAGAGCCTACCTCCAAGAGTAAAGTACCCTTTAAAAATTTGTTCTGGAAAAACTAAAAGTTGTTCCAGGTTGTTCTATGCCTGGATGTTATTGTTTCACATTTTGGTGTCGCTGACGCGCCGTTTAAGGTCAAAAATGACATAAAATGCAAAAAAGGAGTCTACCTCCAACAGTAAAGTACCCTTTAAAAATTTGTTCTGGAAAAACTAAAAGTTGTTCCAGGTTGTTCTATGCTCATTTAATGTTGTTCTACATTTTGGTGCCGCTAACTCGCTGTTTTCGGTTGAAAATGACCCAAAAATGCAAAAAAAGAGTCTACCTCCAAGAGTAAAGTACCCTTTAAAAGTTTGTTCTCGAAAAAATGAAAGTTGTTCCAGGTTGTTCTATGCTCATTTAATATTGTTTTACATTTTGGTGCCGCTAACTCGCCCTTTTCGGTCGACAATGACAAAAATTCCAAAAAAGAGTCTACCTCCAAGAGTAAAGTACCCTTTAAAAATTTGTTCTGGAAAAACTAAAAGTTGTTCCAGGTTATTCTATGCCTGGATGTTATTGTTCCACATTTTGGTGTCGCTTACGCGCCGTTTAAGGTAAAAAATGACACAAAAATGCCAAAAAAGAGTCTACCTCCAAGAGTAAAGTACCCTTTAAAAATTTGTTCTCGAAAAAATAAAAGTTGTTCCAGGTTATTCTATGCTCATCTAATATTGTTCTACATTTTGGTGTCGCTAACTCGCCCTTTTCGGTCGAAAATGACAAAAATTCAAAAAAAGAGCCTACCTCCAAGAGTAAAGTACCCTTTAAAAATTTGTTCTGGAAAAACTAAAAGTTGTTCCAGGTTGTTCTATGCTCATCTAATATTGTTCTACATTTTGGTGTCGTTAACTCGCCGTTTTCGGTCGAAAATGGCACAAAAATGCAAAAAAAGAGTCTACCTCCAAGAGTAAAGTACCCTTTAAAAATTTGTTCTGGAAAAACTAAAAGTTGTTCCAGGTTGTTCTATGCCTGGATGTTATTGTTCCACATTTTGGTGTCGCTGACGCGCCGTTTAAGGTCAAAAATGACATAAAAATGCATAAAAAGAGTCTACCTCCAAGAGTAAAGTACCCTTTAAAAATTTGTTCTCGAAAAAATAAAAGTTGTTCCAGGTTGTTCTATGCTCATTTAATATTGTTCTACATTTTGGTGCCGTTAACTCGCCCTTTTCGGTCGAAAATGACAAAAATTCAAAAAAAGAGTCTACCTTCAAGAGTAAAGTACCCTCTAAAAGTTGTTCTGGAAAAACTAAAAGTTTTTCCAGGTTGTTCTATGCCTGGATGTTATTGTTCCACATTTTGGGGTCGCTGACGCGCCGTTTAAGGTCAAAAATGACATAAAAATGCCAAAAAAGAGTCTACCTCCAAGAGTAAAGTACCCTTTAAAAATTTGTTCTGGAAAAACTAAAAGTTGTTCCAGGTTGTTCTATGCTCATCTAATATTGTTCTACATTTTGGTGTCGTTAACTCGCCGTTTTCGGTCGAAAATGGCACAAAAATGCAAAAAAAGAGTCTACCTCCAAGAGTAAAGTACCCTTTAAAAATTTGTTCTGGAAAAACTAAAAGTTGTTCCAGGTTGTTCTATGCCTGGATGTTATTGTTCCACATTTTGGTGTCGCTGACGCGCCGTTTAAGGTCAAAAATGACATAAAAATGCATAAAAAGAGTCTACCTCCAAGAGTAAAGTACCCTTTAAAAATTTGTTCTCGAAAAAATAAAAGTTGTTCCAGGTTGTTCTATGCTCATTTAATATTGTTCTACATTTTGGTGCCGTTAACTCGCCCTTTTCGGTCGAAAATGACAAAAATTCAAAAAAAGAGTCTACCTTCAAGATTAAAGTACCCTCTAAAAGTTGTTCTGGAAAAACTAAAAGTTTTTCCAGGTTGTTCTATGCCTGGATGTTATTGTTCCACATTTTGGGGTCGCTGACGCGGCGTTTAAGGTCAAAAATGACATAAAAATGACAAAAAAGAGTCTACCTCCAAGAGTAAAGTACCCTTTAAAAATTTGTTCTCGAAAAAATAAAAGTTGTTCCAGGTTATTCTATGCTCATCTAATATTGTTCTACATTTTGGTGCCGCTAACTCGCCCTTTTCGGTCGAAAATGACAAAAATTCAAAAAAAGAGTCTACCTTCAAGAGTAAAGTACCCTTTAAAAATTTGTCCTGGAAAAACTAAAAGTTGTTCCAGGTTGTTCTATGTCTGGATGTTATTGTTCCACATTTTGGTGTCGCTGACGCGCTGTTTTCGGTCGAAAATGACACAAAAATGCAAAAAAAGGGTCTACCTCCAAGAGTAAAGTACCCTTTAAAAATTTGTTCTGGAAAAACTAAAAGTTGCTTCAGGTTGTTCTATGCTCATTTAATATTGTTCTACATTTTGGTGCCGCTAACTCGATGTTTTCGGTCGAAAATGACACAAAAATGCAAAAAAAGAGTCTACCTCCAAGAGTAAAGTACCCTTGAAAAATTTGTTCTCGAAAAAATAAAAGTTGTTTCAGGTTGTTCTATGCTCATCTAATATTGTTCTACATTTTGGTGTCGTTACCTCCCTGTTTTCGGTCGAAAATGACACAAAAATGCAAAAAAAGAGTCTACCTCCAAGAGTAAAGTACCCTTTAAAAATTTGTTCTGGAAAAACTAAAAGTTGTTCCAGGTTGTTCTATGCCTGGATGTTATTGTTCCACATTTTGGGGTCGCTGACGCGCCGTTTAAGGTCAAAAATGACATAAAAATGCCAAAAAAGAGTCTACCTCCAAGAGTAAAGTACCCTTTAAAAATTTGTTCTCGAAAAAATAAAAGTTGTTCCAGGTTGTTCTATGCTCATTTAATGTTGTTCTACATTTTGGTGCCGCTAACTCGATGTTTTCGGTCGAAAATGACAAAAATGCAAAAAAAGAGCCTACCTCCAAGAGTAAAGTACCCTTTAAAAATTTGTTCTCGAAAAAATAAAAGTTGTTTCAGGTTGTTCTATGCTCATCTAATATTGTTCTACATTTTGGTGTCGTTACCTCCCTGTTTTCGGTCGAAAATGACACAAAAATGCAAAAAAAGAGTCTACCTCCAAGAGTAAAGTACCCTTTAAAAATTTGTTCTGGAAAAACTAAAAGTTGTTCCAGGTTGTTCTATGCCTGGATGTTATTGTTCCACATTTTGGTGTCGCTTACGCGCCGTTTAAGGTCAAAAATGACACAAAAATGCCAAAAAAGAGTCTACCTCCAAGAGTAAAGTACCCTTTAAAAATTTGTTCTCGAAAAAATAAAAGTTGTTCCAGGTTGTTCTATGCTCATTTAATGTTGTTCTACATTTTGGTGCCGCTAACTCGCTGTTTTCGGTTGAAAATGACCCAAAAATGCAAAAAAAGAGCCTACCTCCAAGAGTAAAGTACCCTTTAAAAATTTGTTCTGGAAAAACTAAAAGTTGTTCCAGGTTGTTCTATGCCTGGATGTTATTGTTCCACATTTTGGTGTCGCTTACGCGCCGTTTAAGGTCAAAAATGCCAAAAAAGAGTCTACCTCCAAGAGTAAAGTACCCTTTAAAAATTTGTTCTCGAAAAAATAAAAGTTGTTCCAGGTTGTTCTATGCTCATTTAATATTGTTCTACCTTTTGGTGCCGCTAACTCGCCCGTTTCGGTCGAAAATGACAAAAATTCAAAAAAGAGCCTACCTCCAAGAGTAAAGTACCCTTTAAAAATTTGTTCTGGAAAAACTAAAAGTTGTTCCAGGTTGTTCTATGCTCATCTAATGTTGTTCTACATTTTGGTGTTGTTAACTCGCCGTTTTCGGTCGAAAATGGCACAAAAATGCAAAAAAAGAGTCTACCTCCAAGAGTAAAGTACCCTTTAAAAATTTGTTCTGGAAAAACTAAAAGTTGTTCCAGGTTGTTCTATGCCTGGATGTTATTGTTCCACATTTTGGTGTCGCTGACGCGCCGTTTAAGGTCAAAAATGACATAAAAATGCATAAAAAGAGTCTACCTCCAAGAGTAAAGTACCCTTTAAAAATTTGTTCTCGAAAAAATAAAAGTTGTTCCAGGTTGTTCTATGCTCATTTAATATTGTTCTACATTTTGGTGCCGTTAACTCGCCCTTTTCGGTCGAAAATGACAAAAATTCAAAAAAAGAGTCTACCTTCAAGAGTAAAGTACCCTTTAAAAAGTTGTTCTGGAAAAACTAAAAGTTTTTCCAGGTTGTTCTATGCCTGGATGTTATTGTTCCACATTTTGGGGTCGCTGACGCGCCGTTTAAGGTCAAAAATGACATAAAAATGCCAAAAAAGAGTCTACCTCCAAGAGTAAAGTACCCTTTAAAAATTTGTTCTCGAAAAAATAAAAGTTGTTCCAGGTTATTCTATGCTCATCTAATATTGTTCTACATTTTGGTGCCGCTAACTCGCCCTTTTCGGTCGAAAATGACAAAAATTCAAAAAAAGAGTCTACCTTCAAGAGTAAAGTACCCTTTAAAAATTTGTCCTGGAAAAACTAAAAGTTGTTCCAGGTTGTTCTATGTCTGGATGTTATTGTTCCACATTTTGGTGTCGCTGACGCGCTGTTTTCGGTCGAAAATGACACAAAAATGCAAAAAAAGGGTCTACCTCCAAGAGTAAAGTACCCTTTAAAAATTTGTTCTGGAAAAACTAAAAGTTGCTTCAGGTTGTTCGATGCTCATTTAATATTGTTCTACATTTTGGTGCCGCTAACTCGATGTTTTCGGTCGAAAATGACACAAAAATGCATAAAAAGAGTCTACCTCCAAGAGTAAAGTACCCTTGAAAAATTTGTTCTCGAAAAAATAAAAGTTGTTTCAGGTTGTTCTATGCTCATCTAATATTGTTCTACATTTTGGTGTCGTTACCTCCCTGTTTTCGGTCGAAAATGACACAAAAATGCAAAAAAAGAGTCTACCTCCAAGAGTAAAGTACCCTTTAAAAATTTGTTCTGGAAAAACTAAAAGTTGTTCCAGGTTGTTCTATGCCTGGATGTTATTGTTCCACATTTTGGTGTCGCTTACGCGCCGTTTAAGGTCAAAAATGACACAAAAATACCAAAAAAGAGTCTACCTCCAAGAGTAAAGTACCCTTTAGAAATTTGTTCTCGAAAAAATAAAAGTTGTTCCAGGTTGTTCTATGCTCATTTAATGTTGTTCTACATTTTGGTGCCGCTAACTCGCTGTTTTCGGTTGAAAATGACCCAAAAATGCAAAAAAAGAGCCTACCTCCAAGAGTAAAGTACCCTTTAAAAATTTGTTCTGGAAAAACTAAAAGTTGCTTCAGGTTGTTCTATGCTCATTTAATATTGTTCTACATTTTGGTGCCGCTAACTCGATGTTTTCGGTCGAAAATGACACAAAAATGCAAAAAAAGAGTCTACCTCCAAGAGTAAAGTACCCTTTAAAAATTTGTTCTGGAAAAACTAAAAGTTGTTCCAGGTTGTTCTATGCCTGGATGTTATTGTTCCACATTTTGGTGTCGCTTACGCGCCGTTTAAGGTAAAAAATGACACAAAAATGCCAAAAAAGAGTCTACCTCCAAGAGTAAAGTACCCTTTAAAAATTTGTTCTCGAAAAAATAAAAGTTGTTCCAGGTTGTTCTATGCTCATCTAATATTGTTCCACATTTTGGTGCCGCTAACTCGCCCTTTTCGGTCGACAATGACAAAAATTCCAAAAAAGAGTCTACCTCCAAGAGTAAAGTACCCTTTAAAAATTTGTTCTGGAAAAACTAAAAGTTGTTCCAGGTTATTCTATGCCTGGATGTTATTGTTCCACATTTTGTTGTCGCTTACGCGCCGTTTAAGGTAAAAAATGACACAAAAATGCCAAAAAAGAGTCTACCTCCAAGAGTAAAGTACCCTTTAAAAATTTGTTCTCGAAAAAATAAAAGTTGTTCCAGGTTATTCTATGCTCATCTAATATTGTTCTACATTTTGGTGTCGCTAACTCGCCCTTTTCGGTCGAAAATGACAAAAATTCAAAAAAAGAGCCTACCTCCAAGAGTAAAGTACCCTTTAAAAATTTGTTCTGGAAAAACTAAAAGTTGTTCCAGGTTGTTCTATGCTCATCTAATATTGTTCTACATTTTGGTGTCGTTAACTCGCCGTTTTCGGTCGAAAATGGCACAAAAATGCAAAAAAAGAGTCTACCTCCAAGAGTAAAGTACCCTTTAAAAATTTGTTCTGGAAAAACTAAAAGTTGTTCCAGGTTGTTCTATGCCTGGATGTTATTGTTCCACATTTTGGTGTCGCTGACGCGCCGTTTAAGGTCAAAAATGGCATAAAAATGCATAAAAAGAGTCTACCTCCAAGAGTAAAGTACCCTTTAAAAATTTGTTCTCGAAAAAATAAAAGTTGTTCCAGGTTGTTCTATGCTCATTTAATATTGTTCTACATTTTGGTGCCGTTAACTCGCCCTTTTCGGTCGAAAATGACAAAAATTCAAAAAAAGAGTCTACCTTCAAGAGTAAAGTACCCTTTAAAAAGTTGTTCTGGAAAAACTAAAAGTTTTTCCAGGTTGTTCTATGCCTGGATGTTATTGTTCCACATTTTGGGGTCGCTGACGCGCCGTTTAAGGTCAAAAATGACATAAAAATGCCAAAAAAGAGTCTACCTCCAAGAGTAAAGTACCCTTTAAAAATTTGTTCTCGAAAAAATAAAAGTTGTTCCAGGTTATTCTATGCTCATCTAATATTGTTCTACATTTTGGTGTCGCTAACTCGCCCTTTTCGGTCGAAAATGACAAAAATTCCAAAAAAGAGCCTACCTCCAAGAGTAAAGTACCCTTTAAAAATTTGTTCTGGAAAAACTAAAAGTTGTTCCAGGTTGTTCTATGCTCATCTAATATTGTTCTACATTTTGGTGTCGTTACCTCCCTGTTTTCGGTCGAAAATGACACAAAAATGCAAAAAAAGAGTCTACCTCCAAGAGTAAAGTACCCTTTAAAAATTTGTTCTGGAAAAACTAAAAGTTGTTCCAGGTTGTTCTATGCCTGGATGTTATTGTTCCACATTTTGGTGTCGCTTACGCGCCGTTTAAGGTCAAAAATGACACAAAAATGCCAAAAAAGAGTCTACCTCCAAGAGTAAAGTACCCTTTAAAAATTTGTTCTCGAAAAAATAAAAGTTGTTCCAGGTTGTTCTATGCTCATTTAATGTTGTTCTACATTTTGGTGCCGCTAACTCGCTGTTTTCGGTTGAAAATGACCCAAAAATGCAAAAAAAGAGCCTACCTCCAAGAGTAAAGTACCCTTTAAAAATTTGTTCTGGAAAAACTAAAAGTTGTTCCAGGTTGTTCTATGCCTGGATGTTATTGTTCCACATTTTGGTGTCGCTTACGCGCCGTTTAAGGTCAAAAATGCCAAAAAAGAGTCTACCTCCAAGAGTAAAGTACCCTTTAAAAATTTGTTCTCGAAAAAATAAAAGTTGTTCCAGGTTGTTCTATGCTCATTTAATATTGTTCTACCTTTTGGTGCCGCTAACTCGCCCGTTTCGGTCGAAAATGACAAAAATTCAAAAAAAGAGCCTACCTCCAAGAGTAAAGTACCCTTTAAAAATTTGTTCTGGAAAAACTAAAAGTTGTTCCAGGTTGTTCTATGCTCATCTAATATTGTTCTACATTTTGGTGTTGTTAACTCGCCGTTTTCGGTCGAAAATGGCACAAAAATGCAAAAAAAGAGTCTACCTCCAAGAGTAAAGTACCCTTTAAAAATTTGTTCTGGAAAAACTAAAAGTTGTTCCAGGTTGTTCTATGCCTGGATGTTATTGTTCCACATTTTGGTGTCGCTGACGCGCCGTTTAAGGTCAAAAATGACATAAAAATGCATCAAAAGAGTCTACCTCCAAGAGTAAAGTACCCTTTAAAAAGTTGTTCTGGAAAAACTAAAAGTTTTTCCAGGTTGTTCTATGCCTGGATGTTATTGTTCCACATTTTGGGGTCGCTGACGCGCCGTTTAAGGTCAAAAATGACATAAAAATGCCAAAAAAGAGTCTACCTCCAAGAGTAAAGTACCCTTTAAAAATTTGTTCTCGAAAAAATAAAAGTTGTTCCAGGTTATTCTATGCTCATCTAATATTGTTCTACATTTTGGTGCCGCTAACTCGCCCTTTTCGGTCGAAAATGACAAAAATTCAAAAAAAGAGTCTACCTTCAAGAGTAAAGTACCCTTTAAAAATTTGTCCTGGAAAAACTAAAAGTTGTTCCAGGTTGTTCTATGTCTGGATGTTATTGTTCCACATTTTGGTGTCGCTGACGCGCTGTTTTCGGTCGAAAATGACACAAAAATGCAAAAAAAGGGTCTACCTCCAAGAGTAAAGTACCCTTTAAAAATTTGTTCTGGAAAAACTAAAAGTTGCTTCAGGTTGTTCTATGCTCATTTAATATTGTTCTACATTTTGGTGCCGCTAACTCGATGTTTTCGGTCGAAAATGACACAAAAATGCATAAAAAGAGTCTACCTCCAAGAGTAAAGTACCCTTGAAAAATTTGTTCTCGAAAAAATAAAAGTTGTTTCAGGTTGTTCTATGCTCATCTAATATTGTTCTACATTTTGGTGTCGTTACCTCCCTGTTTTCGGTCGAAAATGACACAAAAATGCAAAAAAAGAGTCTACCTCCAAGAGTAAAGTACCCTTTAAAAATTTGTTCTGGAAAAACTAAAAGTTGTTCCAGGTTGTTCTATGCCTGGATGTTATTGTTCCACATTTTGGTGTCGCTTACGCGCCGTTTAAGGTCAAAAATGACACAAAAATACCAAAAAAGAGTCTACCTCCAAGAGTAAAGTACCCTTTAGAAATTTGTTCTCGAAAAAATAAAAGTTGTTCCAGGTTGTTCTATGCTCATTTAATGTTGTTCTACATTTTGGTGCCGCTAACTCGCTGTTTTCGGTTGAAAATGACCCAAAAATGCAAAAAAAGAGCCTACCTCCAAGAGTAAAGTACCCTTTAAAAATTTGTTCTGGAAAAACTAAAAGTTGCTTCAGGTTGTTCTATGCTCATTTAATATTGTTCTACATTTTGGTGCCGCTAACTCGATGTTTTCGGTCGAAAATGACACAAAAATGCAAAAAAAGAGTCTACCTCCAAGAGTAAAGTACCCTTTAAAAATTTGTTCTGGAAAAACTAAAAGTTGTTCCAGGTTGTTCTATGCCTGGATGTTATTGTTCCACATTTTGGTGTCGCTTACGCGCCGTTTAAGGTAAAAAATGACACAAAAATGCCAAAAAAGAGTCTACCTCCAAGAGTAAAGTACCCTTTAAAAATTTGTTCTCGAAAAAATAAAAGTTGTTCCAGGTTGTTCTATGCTCATCTAATATTGTTCCACATTTTGGTGCCGCTAACTCGCCCTTTTCGGTCGACAATGACAAAAATTCCAAAAAAGAGTCTACCTCCAAGAGTAAAGTACCCTTTAAAAATTTGTTCTGGAAAAACTAAAAGTTGTTCCAGGTTATTCTATGCCTGGATGTTATTGTTCCACATTTTGGTGTCGCTTACGCGCCGTTTAAGGTAAAAAATGACACAAAAATGCCAAAAAAGAGTCTACCTCCAAGAGTAAAGTACCCTTTAAAAATTTGTTCTCGAAAAAATAAAAGTTGTTCCAGGTTATTCTATGCTCATCTAATATTGTTCTACATTTTGGTGTCGCTAACTCGCCCTTTTCGGTCGAAAATGACAAAAATTCAAAAAAAGAGCCTACCTCCAAGAGTAAAGTACCCTTTAAAAATTTGTTCTGGAAAAACTAAAAGTTGTTCCAGGTTGTTCTATGCTCATCTAATATTGTTCTACATTTTGGTGTCGTTAACTCGCCGTTTTCGGTCGAAAATGGCACAAAAATGCAAAAAAAGAGTCTACCTCCAAGAGTAAAGTACCCTTTAAAAATTTGTTCTGGAAAAACTAAAAGTTGTTCCAGGTTGTTCTATGCCTGGATGTTATTGTTCCACATTTTGGTGTCGCTGACGCGCCGTTTAAGGTCAAAAATGGCATAAAAATGCATAAAAAGAGTCTACCTCCAAGAGTAAAGTACCCTTTAGAAATTTGTTCTCGAAAAAATAAAAGTTGTTCCAGGTTGTTCTATGCTCATTTAATGTTGTTCTACATTTTGGTGCCGCTAACTCGCTGTTTTCGGTTGAAAATGACCCAAAAATGCAAAAAAAGAGCCTACCTCCAAGAGTAAAGTACCCTTTAAAAATTTGTTCTGGAAAAACTAAAAGTTGCTTCAGGTTGTTCTATGCTCATTTAATATTGTTCTACATTTTGGTGCCGCTAACTCGATGTTTTCGGTCGAAAATGACACAAAAATGCAAAAAAAGAGTCTACCTCCAAGAGTAAAGTACCCTTTAAAAATTTGTTCTGGAAAAACTAAAAGTTGTTCCAGGTTGTTCTATGCCTGGATGTTATTGTTCCACATTTTGGTGTCGCTTACGCGCCGTTTAAGGTAAAAAATGACACAAAAATTCCAAAAAAGAGTCTACCTCCAAGAGTAAAGTACCCTTTAAAAATTTGTTCTCGAAAAAATAAAAGTTGTTCCAGGTTGTTCTATGCTCATCTAATATTGTTCCACATTTTGGTGCCGCTAACTCGCCCTTTTCGGTCGACAATGACAAAAATTCCAAAAAAGAGTCTACCTCCAAGAGTAAAGTACCCTTTAAAAATTTGTTCTGGAAAAACTAAAAGTTGTTCCAGGTTATTCTATGCCTGGATGTTATTGTTCCACATTTTGGTGTCGCTTACGCGCCGTTTAAGGTAAAAAATGACACAAAAATGCCAAAAAAGAGTCTACCTCCAAGAGTAAAGTACCCTTTAAAAATTTGTTCTCGAAAAAATAAAAGTTGTTCCAGGTTATTCTATGCTCATCTAATATTGTTCTACATTTTGGTGTCGCTAACTCGCCCTTTTCGGTCGAAAATGACAAAAATTCAAAAAAAGAGCCTACCTCCAAGAGTAAAGTACCCTTTAAAAATTTGTTCTGGAAAAACTAAAAGTTGTTCCAGGTTGTTCTATGCTCATCTAATATTGTTCTACATTTTGGTGTCGTTAACTCGCCGTTTTCGGTCGAAAATGGCACAAAAATGCAAAAAAGAGTCTACCTCCAAGAGTAAAGTACCCTTTAAAAATTTGTTCTGGAAAAACTAAAAGTTGTTCCAGGTTGTTCTATGCCTGGATGTTATTGTTCCACATTTTGGTGTCGCTGACGCGCCGTTTAAGGTCAAAAATGGCATAAAAATGCATAAAAAGAGTCTACCTCCAAGAGTAAAGTACCCTTTAAAAATTTGTTCTCGAAAAAATAAAAGTTGTTCCAGGTTGTTCTATGCTCATTTAATATTGTTCTACATTTTGGTGCCGTTAACTCGCCCTTTTCGGTCGAAAATGACAAAAATTCAAAAAAAGAGTCTACCTTCAAGAGTAAAGTACCCTTTAAAAAGTTGTTCTGGAAAAACTAAAAGTTTTTCCAGGTTGTTCTATGCCTGGATGTTATTGTTCCACATTTTGGGGTCGCTGACGCGCCGTTTAAGGTCAAAAATGACATAAAAATGCCAAAAAAGAGTCTACCTCCAAGAGTAAAGTACCCTTTAAAAATTTGTTCTCGAAAAAATAAAAGTTGTTCCAGGTTATTCTATGCTCATCTAATATTGTTCTACATTTTGGTGTCGCTAACTCGCCCTTTTCGGTCGAAAATGACAAAAATTCAAAAAAAGAGCCTACCTCCAAGAGTAAAGTACCCTTTAAAAATTTGTTCTGGAAAAACTAAAAGTTGTTCCAGGTTGTTCTATGCTCATCTAATATTGTTCTACATTTTGGTGTCGTTAACTCGCCGTTTTCGGTCGAAAATGGCACAAAAATGCAAAAAAAGAGTCTACCTCCAAGAGTAAAGTACCCTTAAAAATTTGTTCTCGAAAAAATAAAAGTTGTTCCAGGTTGTTCTATGCTCATTTAATATTGTTCTACATTTTGGTGCCGTTAACTCGCCCTTTTCGGTCGAAAATGACAAAAATTCAAAAAAAGAGTCTACCTTCAAGAGTAAAGTACCCTTTAAAAAGTTGTTCTGGAAAAACTAAAAGTTTTTCCAGGTTGTTCTATGCCTGGATGTTATTGTTCCACATTTTGGGGTCGCTGACGCGCCGTTTAAGGTCAAAAATGACATAAAAATGCCAAAAAAGAGTCTACCTCCAAGAGTAAAGTACCCTTTAAAAATTTGTTCTCGAAAAAATAAAAGTTGTTCCAGGTTATTCTATGCTCATCTAATATTGTTCTACATTTTGGTGCCGCTAACTCGCCCTTTTCGGTCGAAAATGACAAAAATTCAAAAAAAGAGTCTACCTTCAAGAGTAAAGTACCCTTTAAAAATTTGTCCTGGAAAAACTAAAAGTTGTTCCAGGTTGTTCTATGTCTGGATGTTATTGTTCCACATTTTGGTGTCGCTGACGCGCTGTTTTCGGTCGAAAATGACACAAAAATGCAAAAAAAGGGTCTACCTCCAAGAGTAAAGTACCCTTTAAAAATTTGTTCTGGAAAAACTAAAAGTTGCTTCAGGTTGTTCTATGCTCATTTAATATTGTTCTACATTTTGGTGCCGCTAACTCGATGTTTTCGGTCGAAAATGACACAAAAATGCATAAAAAGAGTCTACCTCCAAGAGTAAAGTACCCTTGAAAAATTTGTTCTCGAAAAAATAAAAGTTGTTTCAGGTTGTTCTATGCTCATCTAATATTGTTCTACATTTTGGTGTCGTTACCTCCCTGTTTTCGGTCGAAAATGACACAAAAATGCAAAAAAAGAGTCTACCTCCAAGAGTAAAGTACCCTTTAAAAATTTGTTCTGGAAAAACTAAAAGTTGTTCCAGGTTGTTCTATGCCTGGATGTTATTGTTCCACATTTTGGTGTCGCTTACGCGCCGTTTAAGGTCAAAAATGACACAAAAATACCAAAAAAGAGTCTACCTCCAAGAGTAAAGTACCCTTTAGAAATTTGTTCTCGAAAAAATAAAAGTTGTTCCAGGTTGTTCTATGCTCATTTAATGTTGTTCTACATTTTGGTGCCGCTAACTCGCTGTTTTCGGTTGAAAATGACCCAAAAATGCAAAAAAAGAGCCTACCTCCAAGAGTAAAGTACCCTTTAAAAATTTGTTCTGGAAAAACTAAAAGTTGCTTCAGGTTGTTCTATGCTCATTTAATATTGTTCTACATTTTGGTGCCGCTAACTCGATGTTTTCGGTCGAAAATGACACAAAAATGCAAAAAAAGAGTCTACCTCCAAGAGTAAAGTACCCTTTAAAAATTTGTTCTGGAAAAACTAAAAGTTGTTCCAGGTTGTTCTATGCCTGGATGTTATTGTTCCACATTTTGGTGTCGCTTACGCGCCGTTTAAGGTAAAAAATGACACAAAAATGCCAAAAAAGAGTCTACCTCCAAGAGTAAAGTACCCTTTAAAAATTTGTTCTCGAAAAAATAAAAGTTGTTCCAGGTTGTTCTATGCTCATCTAATATTGTTCCACATTTTGGTGCCGCTAACTCGCCCTTTTCGGTCGACAATGACAAAAATTCCAAAAAAGAGTCTACCTCCAAGAGTAAAGTACCCTTTAAAAATTTGTTCTGGAAAAACTAAAAGTTGTTCCAGGTTGTTCTATGCTCATCTAATATTGTTCTACATTTTGGTGTCGTTAACTCGCCGTTTTCGGTCGAAAATGGCACAAAAATGCAAAAAAAGAGTCTACCTCCAAGAGTAAAGTACCCTTTAAAAATTTGTTCTGGAAAAACTAAAAGTTGTTCCAGGTTGTTCTATGCCTGGATGTTATTGTTCCACATTTTGGTGTCGCTTACGCGCCGTTTAAGGTCAAAAATGACACAAAAATACCAAAAAAGAGTCTACCTCCAAGAGTAAAGTACCCTTTAGAAATTTGTTCTCGAAAAAATAAAAGTTGTTCCAGGTTGTTCTATGCTCATTTAATGTTGTTCTACATTTTGGTGCCGCTAACTCGCTGTTTTCGGTTGAAAATGACCCAAAAATGCAAAAAAAGAGCCTACCTCCAAGAGTAAAGTACCCTTTAAAAATTTGTTCTGGAAAAACTAAAAGTTGCTTCAGGTTGTTCTATGCTCATTTAATATTGTTCTACATTTTGGTGCCGCTAACTCGATGTTTTCGGTCGAAAATGACACAAAAATGCAAAAAAAGAGTCTACCTCCAAGAGTAAAGTACCCTTTAAAAATTTGTTCTGGAAAAACTAAAAGTTGTTCCAGGTTGTTCTATGCCTGGATGTTATTGTTCCACATTTTGGTGTCGCTTACGCGCCGTTTAAGGTAAAAAATGACACAAAAATGCCAAAAAAGAGTCTACCTCCAAGAGTAAAGTACCCTTTAAAAATTTGTTCTCGAAAAAATAAAAGTTGTTCCAGGTTATTCTATGCTCATCTAATATTGTTCTACATTTTGGTGTCGCTAACTCGCCCTTTTCGGTCGAAAATGACAAAAATTCAAAAAAAGAGCCTACCTCCAAGAGTAAAGTACCCTTTAAAAATTTGTTCTGGAAAAACTAAAAGTTGTTCCAGGTTGTTCTATGCTCATCTAATATTGTTCTACATTTTGGTGTCGTTAACTCGCCGTTTTCGGTCGAAAATGGCACAAAAATGCAAAAAAAGAGTCTACCTCCAAGAGTAAAGTACCCTTTAAAAATTTGTTCTGGAAAAACTAAAAGTTGTTCCAGGTTGTTCTATGCCTGGATGTTATTGTTCCACATTTTGGTGTCGCTGACGCGCCGTTTAAGGTCAAAAATGGCATAAAAATGCATAAAAAGAGTCTACCTCCAAGAGTAAAGTACCCTTTAAAAATTTGTTCTCGAAAAAATAAAAGTTGTTCCAGGTTGTTCTATGCTCATTTAATATTGTTCTACATTTTGGTGCCGTTAACTCGCCCTTTTCGGTCGAAAATGACAAAAATTCAAAAAAAGAGTCTACCTTCAAGAGTAAAGTACCCTTTAAAAAGTTGTTCTGGAAAAACTAAAAGTTTTTCCAGGTTGTTCTATGCCTGGATGTTATTGTTCCACATTTTGGGGTCGCTGACGCGCCGTTTAAGGTCAAAAATGACATAAAAATGCCAAAAAAGAGTCTACCTCCAAGAGTAAAGTACCCTTTAAAAATTTGTTCTCGAAAAAATAAAAGTTGTTCCAGGTTATTCTATGCTCATCTAATATTGTTCTACATTTTGGTGTCGCTAACTCGCCCTTTTCGGTCGAAAATGACAAAAATTCAAAAAAAGAGCCTACCTCCAAGAGTAAAGTACCCTTTAAAAATTTGTTCTGGAAAAACTAAAAGTTGTTCCAGGTTGTTCTATGCTCATCTAATATTGTTCTACATTTTGGTGTCGTTAACTCGCCGTTTTCGGTCGAAAATGGCACAAAAATGCAAAAAAAGAGTCTACCTCCAAGAGTAAAGTACCCTTTAAAAATTTGTTCTGGAAAAACTAAAAGTTGTTCCAGGTTGTTCTATGCCTGGATGTTATTGTTCCACATTTTGGTGTCGCTGACGCGCCGTTTAAGGTCAAAAATGGCATAAAAATGCATAAAAAGAGTCTACCTCCAAGAGTAAAGTACCCTTTAAAAATTTGTTCTCGAAAAAATAAAAGTTGTTCCAGGTTGTTCTATGCTCATTTAATATTGTTCTACATTTTGGTGCCGTTAACTCGCCCTTTTCGGTCGAAAATGACAAAAATTCAAAAAAAGAGTCTACCTTCAAGAGTAAAGTACCCTTTAAAAAGTTGTTCTGGAAAAACTAAAAGTTTTTCCAGGTTGTTCTATGCCTGGATGTTATTGTTCCACATTTTGGGGTCGCTGACGCGCCGTTTAAGGTCAAAAATGACATAAAAATGCCAAAAAAGAGTCTACCTCCAAGAGTAAAGTACCCTTTAAAAATTTGTTCTCGAAAAAATAAAAGTTGTTCCAGGTTATTCTATGCTCATCTAATATTGTTCTACATTTTGGTGTCGCTAACTCGCCCTTTTCGGTCGAAAATGACAAAAATTCAAAAAAAGAGCCTACCTCCAAGAGTAAAGTACCCTTTAAAAATTTGTTCTGGAAAAACTAAAAGTTGTTCCAGGTTGTTCTATGCTCATCTAATATTGTTCTACATTTTGGTGTCGTTAACTCGCCGTTTTCGGTCGAAAATGGCACAAAAATGCAAAAAAAGAGTCTACCTCCAAGAGTAAAGTACCCTTTAAAAATTTGTTCTGGAAAAACTAAAAGTTGTTCCAGGTTGTTCTATGCCTGGATGTTATTGTTCCACATTTTGGTGTCGCTGACGCGCCGTTTAAGGTCAAAAATGGCATAAAAATGCATAAAAAGAGTCTACCTCCAAGAGTAAAGTACCCTTTAAAAATTTGTTCTGGAAAAAATAAAAGTTGTTCTGGGTTGTTCCATTAATTGTTAGCTTAAATATGTAATTTGGGGTTCAGAAGATGATAGTCATAGCTGTAGACGTAAAAATACTGTTTTTGCGCGGATTCTATTTTTTTTATTATATCTTTTGAAATACTTGGTTTAGATAATTAATACTTTGGAACAATGTTTAGAACAACTAGAACAAAAAAAGTTCTGCAAAAAAAGGGGGTGGTTAGGTCTGCAAAAAAAGGGGGCGGGGTGTGCAAAACAGGGAGGGGTCTGCAAAAAAGGGGGGGTTAGTTCTGCAAAAAAAGGGGGTGGTTAGGTGTGCAAAAAAAGGGGGTGGTTAGGTCTGCAAAAAAAGGGGGCGGGGTGTGCAAAACAGGGAGGGGTCTGCAAAAAAGGGGGGGTTAGTTCTGCAAAAAAAGGGGGTGGTTAGGTGTGCAAAAAAAGGGGGTGGTTAGGTCTGCAAAAAAAGGGGGCGGGGTGTGCAAAACAGGGAGGGGTCTGCAAAAAAGGGGGGGTTAGTTCTGCAAAAAAAGGGGGTGGTTAGGTGTGCAAAAAAAGGGGGTGGTTAGGTCTGCAAAAAAAGGGGGCGGGGTGTGCAAAACAGGGAGGGGTCTGCAAAAAAGGGGGGGTTAGTTCTGCAAAAAAAGGGGGTGGTTAGGTGTGCAAAAAAAGGGGGTGGTTAGGTCTGCAAAAAAAGGGGGCGGGGTGTGCAAAACAGGGAGGGGTCTGCAAAAAAGGGGGGGTTAGTTCTGCAAAAAAAGGGGGTGGTTAGGTGTGCAAAAAAAGGGGGTGGTTAGGTCTGCAAAAAAAGGGGGCGGGGTGTGCAAAACAGGGAGGGGTCTGCAAAAAAGGGGGGGTTAGTTCTGCAAAAAAAGGGGGGTGGTTAGGTGTGCAAAAAAAGGGGGTGGTTAGGTCTGCAAAAAAAGGGGGCGGGGTGTGCAAAACAGGGAGGGGTCTGCAAAAAAGGGGGGGTTAGTTCTGCAAAAAAAGGGGGTGGTTAGGTGTGCAAAAAAAGGGGGTGGTTAGGTCTGCAAAAAAAGGGGGCGGGGTGTGCAAAACAGGGAGGGGTCTGCAAAAAAGGGGGGGTTAGTTCTGCAAAAAAAGGGGGTGGTTAGGTGTGCAAAAAAAGGGGGGTGGTTAGGTCTGCAAAAAAAGGGGGCGGGGTGTGCAAAACAGGGAGGGGTCTGCAAAAAAGGGGGGGTTAGTTCTGCAAAAAAAGGGGGTGGTTAGGTGTGCAAAAAAAGGGGGTGGTTAGGTCTGCAAAAAAAGGGGGCGGGGTGTGCAAAACAGGGAGGGGTCTGCAAAAAAGGGGGGGTTAGTTCTGCAAAAAAAGGGGGTGGTTAGGTGTGCAAAAAAAGGGGGTGGTTAGGTCTGCAAAAAAAGGGGGCGGGGTGTGCAAAACAGGGAGGGGTCTGCAAAAAAGGGGGGGTTAGTTCTGCAAAAAAAGGGGGTGGTTAGGTGTGCAAAAAAAGGGGGTGGTTAGGTCTGCAAAAAAAGGGGGCGGGGTGTGCAAAACAGGGAGGGGTCTGCAAAAAAGGGGGGGTTAGTTCTGCAAAAAAAGGGGGGTGGTTAGGTGTGCAAAAAAAGGGGGTGGTTAGGTCTGCAAAAAAAGGGGGCGGGGTGTGCAAAACAGGGAGGGGTCTGCAAAAAAGGGGGGGTTAGTTCTGCAAAAAAAGGGGGTGGTTAGGTGTGCAAAAAAAGGGGGTGGTTAGGTCTGCAAAAAAAGGGGGCGGGGTGTGCAAAACAGGGAGGGGTCTGCAAAAAAGGGGGGGTTAGTTCTGCAAAAAAAGGGGGGTGGTTAGGTGTGCAAAAAAAGGGGGTGGTTAGGTCTGCAAAAAAAGGGGGCGGGGTGTGCAAAACAGGGAGGGGTCTGCAAAAAAGGGGGGGTTAGTTCTGCAAAAAAAGGGGGTGGTTAGGTGTGCAAAAAAAGGGGGTGGTTAGGTCTGCAAAAAAAGGGGGCGGGGTGTGCAAAACAGGGAGGGGTCTGCAAAAAAGGGGGGGTTAGTTCTGCAAAAAAAGGGGGTGGTTAGGTGTGCAAAAAAAGGGGGTGGTTAGGTCTGCAAAAAAAGGGGGCGGGGTGTGCAAAACAGGGAGGGGTCTGCAAAAAAGGGGGGGTTAGTTCTGCAAAAAAAGGGGGTGGTTAGGTGTGCAAAAAAAGGGGGTGGTTAGGTCTGCAAAAAAAGGGGGCGGGGTGTGCAAAACAGGGAGGGGTCTGCAAAAAAGGGGGGGTTAGTTCTGCAAAAAAAGGGGGTGGTTAGGTGTGCAAAAAAAGGGGGTGGTTAGGTCTGCAAAAAAAGGGGGCGGGGTGTGCAAAACAGGGAGGGGTCTGCAAAAAAGGGGGGGTTAGTTCTGCAAAAAAAGGGGGGTGGTTAGGTGTGCAAAAAAAGGGGGTGGTTAGGTCTGCAAAAAAAGGGGGCGGGGTGTGCAAAACAGGGAGGGGTCTGCAAAAAAGGGGGGGTTAGTTCTGCAAAAAAAGGGGGTGGTTAGGTGTGCAAAAAAAGGGGGTGGTTAGGTCTGCAAAAAAAGGGGGCGGGGTGTGCAAAACAGGGAGGGGTCTGCAAAAAAGGGGGGGTTAGTTCTGCAAAAAAAGGGGGTGGTTAGGTGTGCAAAAAAAGGGGGTGGTTAGGTCTGCAAAAAAAGGGGGCGGGGTGTGCAAAACAGGGAGGGGTCTGCAAAAAAGGGGGGGTTAGTTCTGCAAAAAAAGGGGGTGGTTAGGTGTGCAAAAAAAGGGGGTGGTTAGGTCTGCAAAAAAAGGGGGCGGGGTGTGCAAAACAGGGAGGGGTCTGCAAAAAAGGGGGGGTTAGTTCTGCAAAAAAAGGGGGTGGTTAGGTGTGCAAAAAAAGGGGGGTGGTTAGGTCTGCAAAAAAAGGGGGCGGGGTGTGCAAAACAGGGAGGGGTCTGCAAAAAAGGGGGGGGTTAGTTCTGCAAAAAAAGGGGGTGGTTAGGTGTGCAAAAAAAGGGGGTGGTTAGGTCTGCAAAAAAAGGGGGCGGGGTGTGCAAAACAGGGAGGGGTCTGCAAAAAAGGGGGGGTTAGTTCTGCAAAAAAAGGGGGTGGTTAGGTGTGCAAAAAAAGGGGGTGGTTAGGTCTGCAAAAAAAGGGGGCGGGGTGTGCAAAACAGGGAGGGGTCTGCAAAAAAGGGGGGGTTAGTTCTGCAAAAAAAGGGGGTGGTTAGGTGTGCAAAAAAAGGGGGTGGTTAGGTCTGCAAAAAAAGGGGGCGGGGTGTGCAAAACAGGGAGGGGTCTGCAAAAAAGGGGGGGTTAGTTCTGCAAAAAAAGGGGGTGGTTAGGTGTGCAAAAAAAGGGGGTGGTTAGGTCTGCAAAAAAAGGGGGCGGGGTGTGCAAAACAGGGAGGGGTCTGCAAAAAAGGGGGGGTTAGTTCTGCAAAAAAAGGGGGTGGTTAGGTGTGCAAAAAAAGGGGGTGGTTAGGTCTGCAAAAAAAGGGGGCGGGGTGTGCAAAACAGGGAGGGGTCTGCAAAAAAGGGGGGGTTAGTTCTGCAAAAAAAGGGGGTGGTTAGGTGTGCAAAAAAAGGGGGGTGGTTAGGTCTGCAAAAAAAGGGGGCGGGGTGTGCAAAACAGGGAGGGGTCTGCAAAAAAGGGGGGGTTAGTTCTGCAAAAAAAGGGGGTGGTTAGGTGTGCAAAAAAAGGGGGTGGTTAGGTCTGCAAAAAAGGGGGCGGGGTGTGCAAAACAGGGAGGGGTCTGCAAAAAAGGGGGGGTTAGTTCTGCAAAAAAAGGGGGTGGTTAGGTGTGCAAAAAAAGGGGGTGGTTAGGTCTGCAAAAAAAGGGGGCGGGGTGTGCAAAACAGGGAGGGGTCTGCAAAAAAGGGGGGGTTAGTTCTGCAAAAAAGGGGGTGGTTAGGTGTGCAAAAAAAGGGGGTGGTTAGGTCTGCAAAAAAAGGGGGCGGGGTGTGCAAAACAGGGAGGGGTCTGCAAAAAAGGGGGGGTTAGTTCTGCAAAAAAAGGGGGTGGTTAGGTGTGCAAAAAAAGGGGGTGGTTAGGTCTGCAAAAAAAGGGGGCGGGGTGTGCAAAACAGGGAGGGGTCTGCAAAAAAGGGGGGGTTAGTTCTGCAAAAAAAGGGGGTGGTTAGGTGTGCAAAAAAAGGGGGTGGTTAGGTCTGCAAAAAAAGGGGGCGGGGTGTGCAAAACAGGGAGGGGTCTGCAAAAAAGGGGGGGTTAGTTCTGCAAAAAAAGGGGGTGGTTAGGTGTGCAAAAAAAGGGGGTGGTTAGGTCTGCAAAAAAAGGGGGCGGGGTGTGCAAAACAGGGAGGGGTCTGCAAAAAAGGGGGGGTTAGTTCTGCAAAAAAAGGGGGTGGTTAGGTGTGCAAAAAAAGGGGGTGGTTAGGTCTGCAAAAAAAGGGGGCGGGGTGTGCAAAACAGGGAGGGGTCTGCAAAAAGGGGGGGTTAGTTCTGCAAAAAAAGGGGGTGGTTAGGTGTGCAAAAAAAGGGGGTGGTTAGGTCTGGGTTAGGTCTGGGTTAGGTCTGGGTTAGGTCTGGGTTAGGTCTGGGTTAGGTCTGGGTTAGGTCTGGGTTAGGTCTGGGTTAGGTCTGGTTAGGTCTGGGTTAGGTCTGGGTTAGGTCTGGGTTAGGTCTGGGTTAGGTCTGGGTTAGGTCTGGGTTAGGTCTGGGTTAGGTCTGGGTTAGGTCTGGGTTAGGTCTGTTAGGTCTGGGTTAGGTCTGGGTTAGGTCTGGGTTAGGTCTGGGTTAGGTCTGGGTTAGGTCTGGGTTAGGTCTGGGTTAGGTCTGGGTTAGGTCTGGGTTAGGTCTGGGTTAGGTCTGGGTTAGGTCTGGGTTAGGTCTGGGTTAGGTCTGGGTTAGGTCTGGGTTAGGTCTGGGTTAGGTCTGGTTAGGTCTGGGTTAGGTCTGGGTTAGGTCTGGGTTAGGTCTGGGTTAGGT